>JAJEKB010003994.1:0-27984 GCA_022393335.1 Macrotrachela quadricornifera | reverse complement strand
AACCTTCATTTAGATAGTTTTTGATATGTCGCGGGACTTTTGTCCACAACTGTATACTGTGATTGATTTGAGTGTGCGATACACATCTGTAAAGCTTTATTAATTTTTTCTCTCGATAAATCATATAAAAAGGAATGATTCTAACGTGCAATAATAAACCATGCTTCGAATCATCGTAGTCGTTTTATGTCTTGCTCTTGCCAGCGTTGTCAGAGGAAATGCGAGTGAGTTAATTCAACCTCAATGTGTGCTCGAATATGGTTGGAATTCGACTGAGTTTCCCTGCAACGGCTATCTTTCGACGGATCCCAGATGCAACAATAGTTTCATAAATATTGCTGATACTTCATTCTATAAATGTTCGGATGTACGTATGTTGTGGAACTATCCAATGCAAAATGTAACCATCACGATTGACTCAGAAAATTATAGCAAGTCAAAACAACCATACACAGTCTCGTTTAAACCTGGTTTCAATTTACCAACTTACAGAATTTATCCAAATGGACAAGAATTTCTTATTTCAAATAGATCGGTCGAACAAGTTGCGGAACCATCGGATGAAAACTTTCAAGTTGTATTGAAATTTCAAGGGCCAACACGTTTGAAATATTATGGAGCAAACATTCAATATCAAATTGCCCCAGCTCGTTACTAATCACATTTTTCAATTTTACATGTTTCGAAAAGAAATGTTCTTCTTTGTTCTTTTAATATAATAAAATTGGATTATCCTGTAAGGTTTTCTTGAAAAAATGGTCTACAAATATCGTTTAGTAATAGATCTCAAATTACTCCTTTTACTCATTAAGTTTGCATTTAGAAAAGTCACTACCGTTTAAAATACATCACTTTTCGAAAACTTAGGTTTTATGCACCGCTAGGTTTATTCTTGTGATTGATTTGAGTGTGTGATATACACCTGTAACGCCTTGTTAATCTTTTCTCTCGATAAATCATATAAAAAGGATTGATTCTACCGTGCAATAATAAGCCATGCTTCGAATTATTGCTTTCGTTCTATGCGTTGCTCTTACCAATATTGTATTGGGAAACGATCGTGAAACTGACAAACCGCGATGTAAACTAAACTCTGGTGGGACTCTTCCAGATTTTCCTTGTGACGGCCATCTCTCCACAGATTCAAGATGCAATAATAGTTTTCTAAATATCGCAAATACACCATTCTATACTTGTTCAAATGTAAGTTTATTTTGGAATTATCCAATGAAAAATTTGACTATCACAATTGATGCAGCGAACTATGCAAAATTAAAACAACCATATACAGTATCGATTAATGATGCCTTCGGTTTGCCAGTCTATCGAATCTTTCCAAACGGAAAAGAAGTCCTCGTTTCAAAACGAACAGCAGCACCAGATGCACAACGATCCGATAAAATCTATCAAGTTGTGTTAAAATTTAAAGGACCCGATCGATTGACACTCTATGGTGCATTTATCAAATATCGAGTTGCGCCTGCTTCTTAATCATGATTTTCATCTTCGAATAATATTCTAGAAATTTCTCGACTTTATTTTTTATCGTCATATTTGTTTCTCTTAAGATAACGATACAATAAAGGGAAAAACAAAAACTCCTCGCATGTTCGGTGGAGTATGATCATGCTATTGATACTTGTGCTAACGTCATTCATGATGACTGATCGAAAACGAAGAAAAGAAAGGAAAGAGAAAATATGACGTCAACTGATCGAAATACACCTTCTCCGAGAGAAGAAATCTCACAGAAATATACCAAAGAAACACACGATTCAGCTCATTAAGCAGGAGAACGTGATGCAAGAAGAAAATATACAAGCGAGAGTAAAACTTCGAAATAGTGTCATGGAATGTTACGTCACCAGTAGCCAGATCGTCATCCAACATAGATATCCAATACAGAGATAGTCCGAATCAAGAGAGTACGCAGTACGATTACATCAAAGAGCAAATAGAGCGCAAATATCACTTGAAAAAGAGAATCCAATTGTGTGTGGAGATTCAGCGGGAAATTATAAAGGACATGGCAATGTCGGATCAACTTAATAACTTTCATTTCCTTAAAAATATAGAAGTTATCCCATATGTCCTTATCATTTCTGATCATACGCAAAGAAACGTACTAAGTATTCTTATAGTGTTGTTTGTCAGTAAAAATACAGGAACCCAACGTATGCATCATCTGGTGAATTTTGTTAGAAAGAAACTTCTTATCTGAATGGTACTGAAATAGGTAACAGTTACGAAAGTATTGTTTACATTGAGAAAAAAAATGAAAAAATCATCCAGAATGAATTTTCTCCCAATGACGAAGCTTCTGATGTTTGTCACTACTATAAATATTCTCTTTTTCTTCTCGACCAAAAAGAAGAAGAAAAGTGTTCTTTTACGATTCAATCAACGACATTTGTGACGTTCTTTTCAAGTGTTGAAGAATTTTATTGTTGTTTACAATCTTCTATTTTGACTATACTATGGCCACCAAGGAACCAGCACAACCACAATGGTACTGGCTGTCGGAAGGGCCACAAGGATTGTTTTTAGACGATATCTTGGAATGTGGAACGAGAATTCTCGATTACAATCCAGCATCGGGACGGCAACCCTATTCGGAACGTATTAATGAACAGCTTGAATGTGCCTTATCAGATATGGCAAAGACCAACAATCTGGACGAGGACGGGAGAACATATAGGATGGGATTATTCATGCCAATGGTCAATGGACGTCATGATGAGGTTTGGAGTGCATGACGATTGATTTTTGTAATAGAATTGTTCAAATTGATCAACACAAGTATGTCAATATCAATGAAATGTAGCAATATGATCGTTACGATGCAAGGAAATGCAGTGAAATAAAACGCGAACGTAAGAGTACTATTTGATACCACTTAACGTAACATCGTAGAGGTAGATTTCATACATTCAATATTAATGATATTCATAATCTTTCTTTCTTCTCGTTTAGCTTCAATAACCAATCGAGATGATTATTGGACAAATGCTAGCAAGTATCGAAGTAAAAGCAAATGCTTTTGAATTACAATTTAAAATGAAGGAAGCGATGAGCAAATCAAGCAACAAATTCAAGTTGGATGACCAGTTGAAAGAAAAAGACACTTCATGGAACCTCCACACTTCTGATCAATGATAATGACAATAAGAAGATAGAGTTATGCTTAGAGCACGTTAAACAAATATCGAAATTTTTTTCAATATGAATATAAATCGTATATTGTGTTACGATACTTTCATAAGTATATTTATAATAGAAAACTTCTCTACAACTGAGGATTATTTCGAGAAAATTTACGATTGATTAGAAAGTAATCGTTCGACAAGTTGAATGGACTCTTTGAGTTCATCATGTTTTGAAGGTAATTTAATTCTTCGAACAGACAAAGCTTCTTTCGCATGGTTAAGTGCCACTTGCTTATCACCAAGTTCTTCGTATAATAAACTCATTTGATAAAGTGTCCGAGCTATATACGGATGATCAGACGGTATCTTTCGTCGATAAGCATCTAATGCCTTGATCGGTAAATTTAATGGTTGTTCATGTTGATGCTATAAATAGTTACCATAACTGAGTCGGTTTGCATGAAAAATTGTTTCATAATTATAATCGAATGGATAATCACTGAAATGAATCTGCGCTTCTTCAAGTACTTCCAAGGTTTTTTTGGTATCTTCCATCTCTAAGTAAACATAGTATCAAGACCAGCCAATGTATAACCGTAAGCAAATTTCTCTTCAGGTAAATGAACACATTGCAAATCGAGAGTTTTTTGAAAATACTCGATCGCTTGATCATGTTTACCAATAAAACGATATGTGCGTGCTAGTTCAAAATAGATATCCGGTCGTTCTTGTGATTCTAAAGGTAAGGTACATAATAAGAAATAGAAAAACATTAAAGCATGTGCATATTCGGCTAAATTCGTCATTAGAATACGTCCAAATAAAACTGTGCTACTTCAGATGAAGCTGTCATTTCAATATTCCAAAGAAAACGTTCTGGATCACACTCAATTCCTGTAATAATGAAAGTTGTGTCTAAATCGAATAACATCTCCTCTTCATCTTTGACAAAACTTTGTGTATGTGCATCAGCTACGACACAATCGGGTGACACATTCCAATCAACTAATATTTGAAATAATGCATACTGTCTGATGTCATTTCGACTTCATCTCGAAAGAATATTCTACCACGATATAAATAAAAGGAATCTTTCGACGTAGATATGTTGGCAGCCAATTGTGCACATAAATCAAAAATGAAAAAACGGTATGTATAAAGAACGAATGGATTCTCAATTAATCAGTCGATAGAGAAAATATGGTTTTGTGTACCATTTAATAGCATCATTAGGACAATAGGTTTCTTCGAATTTTTTAATTTCTATCATTTCATGATGATTCTGTCGAAAGATTTTTCGACATTCTATTAGCATTTGTTGCTTTGCTTCAGGTGAGTTGTGAGGTGTGACCACAAGTACCACTAAAAGAAAGTAATTAATTCAGAGATCTGAGTATCTCAATATACAAAAGAAAACTCACATCTAAAAGTGTTTATCCATAGAAATGGTCCGAGTTCTTGACGGAGATCTTTTAATGCTTTTTGCTTTCGATTTAATGTGATGAAGATGTGATCAGATTCCAGTTTCTGTTTTGCAGTATGAATCAATTCGTTCACTCGAGTAAAAGTCGATAGATGATCATGAAATGTTTCCGTTAGTTTATTTTGATCAATATCGAAGATTTTCTTGTCGGAAACATTTTTTTTCTTTTTCATCGAGCGTTTTTACAGGTATCATAATTAAAACTACTCGAATTTGTCGATATTGTTCATATGATGGTAGTCTCTTCATGCACCGTATGAACTGTTGTAAGTTTGTATGACGAATAATCTTGACTAATATGATTTAACGATTCTTCGTAACGTTCGGATAAGTACTGATCTATATTCGATAATAAGACGAGAGTAATTCCATTTTGTACAGAAGAGACGCGAGAGAGTATTCGAGTAGAATGTTGTCGTTGTCTCGACACATCGATTCGCATACTCATTGTATATCTTAACTTGATCGAAATATATCAATCATTGAGTCAATATTTCAAAGTGTTCCTTGTCTATTTCAGCAACCTTACAAGCATGTGTTTTGATATTCTACAAATATATTTTAGCCTTATTCATGTTGAATCACAAAAATATATTCATAGACTTTTTTCTTTCGTTTCTCTATGTAATACACGTACCGTAAAACACGAAATGATTGAATATTTTACTAACAGTCTCATTGGAGCATGTATATTTACTCAGACTTCGTTCACGATTGATCAAACGAATCATTGGTCGAAAACAACTGTATTCTAATTCTCCTATTCGATGTGTCCATTATGCTAAATTTATCAAACAATCTCGATTGCATTCGAATATATACGAATATTCTGCAGAGTATGTCAATCGTTCAGTTAGAAATGTAAACTCATTGCTTTTGATCAGTAGATGAATCATTTCAATATTTCAAACTTAAATTTGAAATAACTATGACATATTACTTAAGGTATACTACTCTTGGTGTAGAACATGTCAAAAAAGCCTGTTCCTATTTCTACATGTTGTATACGTGATTTTATATCTGGGATAAGGTTTTAAAGAACAGATAAATATTTCAATTTAGAAAACCAAATATTTGATCATTATCTATTTATTTTCAATCCTGATTTTCGACATTCGATCAGAGTATGTCGAGCACATCAAATAGATGCGGATTCGAGTCCAAGTAAATCTTATGGAAACAAAAGAAATTTTCATCGGTTGTCAACCATTTTGAAAGGTTTTTTTTAATGAACTAACTTAAAAACAAAAAACTATTGCATTAACAGAACAGATGCGAAATTTTAATTGAAGAGACTTATTCGGATAAATTTGGCCATAATCAAAGTTCGGGTTAACGGTCAAAATTCTTGAAATCGACGCGTTTTATTCATAACTGTACCAACGACTGAAGGACAAATGTCAGAAAGAATGACATTACCGATTAAATTTTGAAAATTTACCTGATCAAGATCAGGCATTGATCTCCTACTATCTTGAGAGTGATATTCATATTTAATTCAATTACTCTCGACATTTTCTTTATCATTTTTATTAACAAAATATATTTGTTTAACAAAATTGAAAACACATTCTTTTCTAATTATAATAAAATGGTGTTTTGTTTTCATCATTATTCTTCCACATATCTTTGTTGGGTTCCAACTGAGTGTGAATTACACACAGTTTATACTTATCTTATGAATTATGTTATACCAGTGATTCTGATTATAATGATTTACTTGACGATCTTTCATCGAATGAAGAAATTGAAAAGAAATGCAACAACAGTTTGCTTTTCTCTGCTCAGACAAAAACGTGATGTGGAAATTCTTCGAAATATTGTTATACTTATCAGTATTTATTTGGGAGCAGGATTACCGACGATTATCGGCGATTCTACATCAAGTAAAAAATTTTAGTGACCCAAGTATTCGAAGCTTTAATTGCGAATATTTGCACGGTCATGTTAGATCGAGACTTCGCTAAGTAATTTCGAATATTTTTTCTAATAAAACAACAGTCATGCCTATTAATAATACAAATCAGAGATAAACACAAGTCAGTATGGTCCTGTTTCCGATCTTATCATTTTACCAGATGTGCAGAATCTGCCGTAAAAAGCAAAACTTTCCCTACCGTTAAAATTTTTTTCGAAAGATATTCTCGGGTAAAAAAACAAAAAACCATGGTCTTCTGCTTCTCAGACTCACAAATTTTCGAAAACTTTCCCATATCTAAAAAATTTCCCCCACCGCGGGGTGGCGCACATGGGTAGATTCTGCACCTCTGCATTTTACAATCTTTATTTCATTAAAATAGTTTTTCTTTCTCTCTATGTGTTCTTTATTTGGAAAAGTAATAAATCCTAACTAATATCTCTCGATAATCAAGAGCATTTTCCAACATATACCTTTGATTTGAAGAAATTTTCTGATCATTCTTATCCAGAACAAGTTCCTACAAATCAGCAATTGTGTCAATCTACTGAAGCCAACCATGATAGTCCATTAATAAGTATTTGCCAGAAATAAAGTAAAATTTGTATCAGTTTGACTACCATCGAAGAACTGGAAGTGAGACAGTTTCAACCGAAAATATTGCTTGAAGTTGATCAACGAAATGTAGTATGCCATTCATCGTAATGAAGTCATATTTTTATTTTGGTATATATCATATAGAACCAAAATCACAACATTTCGACAAAATAACGATGACATTAATGTTTATGGCATCTCTTTTTCTTCTCGATTGATGATTCATAACCCTCCTTAAAAGCAAATACTATTTTTACGGTCATATATTGTTGGAAAAAAACGGGAGAAGAAAAAGAAAGAATCGCCTTGGATACTTCCAACATTTGTTTTTCTACCTTATCACGTATATTTATAAGTGGAGAAGTTCTGTTGAAGTTTCAGTCTGCAGAGTTACAATTTGAAAAGAAAATGGCGACAGTTACGAAAACAGGCGGAACGTTCTTCGTTTCTGGTAGTTCGGCAGAAGGTGCCGCTTATGCACGACATTTTGCTGATGAATCAATGCAAGATTTTGATTTCATGTTAGTAGAAGGAAAAATCAACTCACCCGATTGTCTTCTGAAATTACGAGACACCCAAGCATTTGTTCAAGTGAAATATGATGATCAATATATTGAACAATTCTTTCACACATCATTTCCCACTAAACTAAACCGATCTGGAATACTATGTCTGAATGGTTTTCAGATGAAGAAGAAATATTCGGATGCAGTTGAAATTGCGTTTCTTCCATCAACAAAGCTACTTAGGGTTGACCAAAAGTTCGTAGAACGATGTCTAAGTTTTTATAAAATACTGAACATCGAAAGATTTTTTGTATGAATACTTAGTAAAGTGTCTCGTCTTTAATTCTGACAGTCTTTTAGATCAAGTCTCTAGCACAATGAATATACGAATATCTCTTGTTCAGGATTCGAATACATTTAGGATTCACCAAGGTTTTTATAACATCAAATAAAAATATATAAAGAAAGATCTATGCTTAGCTTTATTTCATTAAGTGTTCGAAATAGTCACCATTATTATTTATGCAAAGTTTCATTCTTTCTAATAGTTTGTCAAAAGTTTTTTTAAACTCGTTTACTGGAATATTCGGGACAAATACACTTATCGACCCCCCCTCTTCTATTGATCTAAATCGATTAATAAGTCTCTGGAAAGTTCATTAAGAGTGTTTTCAAGGGTCCCCAAGTGCCCCAGACCAATACTTTAACGGATAAGGCGTATATATTCTCCTTGATAGAAACCTCACAAAGCATTTCAAAAGCTTAGGATAAAGGCGAAATGTTGACACAGCCATCGAACAGCATAACAACAACTGATAACGCCCTGAAATATAGCTTTATCACACCCTCAGCTATTGCTGTGCCCTTCAGCGATTGTATCAAGATTTCGTGGCACCCTCAGCTACTGGTGTGCCCTTCAACGATTGTATCAAGATTTCGTGACACCCTCAGCTATTGAAATGCTTTGTGAGGTTTCTATCAAGGAGAGCATATACACTTTATCCGTTAAAGTATTGGTCTGGGGCACTTCGAGACCCTTGAAAATACTCTTAATGAACTTCCTAGAGACCTATTAATCGATTTAAATCAATAGAAGAGGGGGGGTCGATAAGTGTATTTGTCCCGAATATTCTTCATTATGGCGGAAACCTCTTCAGCTAGCGATTCTTCGTTTGTGTGATCAGTCAACTTGTTCTTGATATAATCGTTTAGCCAAAAGTCACACGGTGCAAGATCTGGTGAATATGGCGGATGTGGAATGATTTCGATGCACTCTTCTGTTAAATAATCAACAACATCTCGATGAGCATGAGGAGGACCATTATCATGAAGTATTTTTAATGCTGAGCGTGATGACTTCTCCTTTTTTCTTACTTCATTGATAACAGGTATAAGACAATTATCAATATAGTAGTCGTGATCAATAGTCTTGCCTTTATCCACTTTATGTATAAGCACAGGTCCAGTGGATTTAAAGAATAGACAGAAAAGTGTTCTAGGTTCATATCTATTCCGACGAACAATGGTCCTTGGTGGTTCATTTTCACCAACCCAGGTAGAATTGCTTGACTTGCGACCAATCTGTCTGTGATAAATCCATGTTTCATCGCCGGTAATAATATCACATAATCGCCATGTTCCGTTCCTAAAGTTCTCTAAATTTTGACGACAAATTTGAAGTCTTTTTTGTTTTTGTTCGTCAGTAAGTTGGTGAGCAACCCAACGTGATGTAATTTTTCTCATCTTTAGATGATCATGAATGATTCGTTCTATTGTACCATGAGAGAGGGAAGTCTCAGCTATGATATCATCATACGTTGAATGCGGATCATCTTCGATAACTTGTCGAACCCGTTCGATATTTTCATCTGTAAGTACCGACATGGGACGACCAGATCGAAAATCATCATTGACATCCTCTCTCCCTTCACGAAAACGTTTCGCCCATTTCGCAACAGTTGAATATGCTGGAGCATCAGATCCCAATGCTGTTGTAAGTTCTTCGCAAATTGTCTTTGCATCTATTTCCAGAATAGTCCGAATTTTAATATAATATCGATTGAATTCATCGGTCATTTTAATGATTTAAAAAAATGTAAATCAGATTTTATCACAGGTTTTGGATGACTTTGATATTTAATACAAAGTATCGATCGAAAATGCTGATCTAGTTATACGAAAAAACTAAGTGAATCGAATAAAATAATTTAATAGATTACTTTGCACTCAATATATACACTGTTACATGTGATATTTAAGTGCATATGACGTCAGAAAATATCATACGAGAGAGGAAAGAAAAAAAAATTGCGAAATCTACGAATATACTCGAATCATATGACAAGGAGTATTCGTATATTCATTGTGCTAGAGACTTGATCTAAAAGACTGTCAGAATTAAAGACGAGACACTTTACTAAGTATTCATACAAAAAATCTTTCGATGTTCAGTATTTTATAAAAATTTAGACATCGTTCTACGAACTTTTGGTCAACCCTAAGTAATTATTAATGGACAAACATCAGTAAATTCCGCTAGTACTGAAATCAAATTTCAGGCTAAAACAACGAACACCTCACTTGGTGAACAATTTGAAAGTACTTTAAATTCTATACGACGATTCAAAGCACAAGTGAATGTTGAAACATTACAAGAACAATATAAGTTAGCGTGTACTAATTATTTGAAATCGATTTCTGACACTGTCTTACCAATGTTCGGTTTAATGTCCGTTGCTCATGGAATTGACTTACAGATATTTGAAAATATGATTAGTTTAACAGCTCCAGTATGTAACATCCGAATCCCAGAAATAAATAAAGTTCGATTAAATTCTCTCATTGAATTCTACGAAAAGTATAAAAATTTGGGAAATTCATCGTTCGTCGAAGATTACTTTCAAGAAAGACAGGCATTAATCGGTTACGAAGCAGATTTTGTCCCAGCTTTCCAACTTGAATTTTGGCCAGACAATGTAAAAGACTTCCTCGATAGAATAAAAGCTCGTCGTCCCAAATTACATCAACTGATTGTTGAATCAGCATCGATGCATCTCATACCAAAATGGTCGACCAAAACACCAGAAATAGATCAAGAATTAGAATTTCGATATTCCTTTTCCGATGTGGAACGTCTTTTGGCGGTCAATCGTACACACGTTGAACAAATTCTTAATGGTGTTGCAAGAAGTATCTATTATAAACATTTGAAAAAAGAACCATCATTAAAAATTGATGATAAATCGGTCATACCATCTTATTTCATCAAAACGACTGTTTTGTGGATGTGTGAATCAATGGATTTGAATGATCAGTTTATCGATATGAATTCTGATGAGAACATTGCTCGTCATCTTGCACAAAAGTGGATTGCATTTGTAATCGAACGATTAGAAGCTGGTTCATGTAAACATTATTTTATTGATAGTCTCAATCTATTAGAAGGATGTCCACAATCAATATTAGATAGAGCCAGAGATATTTTGCGAGATAATGTTAATTTAGATGAAAATGTTTCTCTCAAAATTTTCAACGAACAAGATCAAGTAGCTAACAAACATCGAGGAACACTTGAGAATTGGATCGGTAATATGAAAGTTAAAGACATACAAAATGCCATCAGTGAATTTGAATTATTGAAAAAAGATTGGTTATGTCCAGCAATAGACATCCAAGATGATGATGATGATGCTATCGGTTGTTTACAAATATTAAACGTCATGCGAACACTGGATGGTGATCAGCAACACAATTGGGCTACATATAAATGTTTCTTCTTGGACGTTGATCAAACCAATTGGCCATCATCTATCTACGAAGAACAAGTTGGAAATTGTTCGATATCATACTTTGTTGATGGTCTGTTAGGATTAAATACTATGTTAAGTAATATTCAACAGATCATACAGACGCCCGTTTTGAAAGAAACAACTTCAGAACAACCTAATCCATATGAAATGACAAGTATACAGAATATTTTGAATAGTTTGGTTACACCATCAAATATGGTAAGAAATGGTCTGATCAATCCGATCATCCCATCGTTGACTTGCGGATTTTTCGATGCATTGCCGACAGGTATACCATCAGATGCTCGATCATCGTTTGACAATCGTTCAATTATTGCTGATCATCCACTCGGTCCCATAAATAAACTTTTACAAAATCGTTCACTTCCATCAACCATCGATTCGACAGTTCGTCAAGCATTTAATCAACGTAGTCAAGAAGTTTCCCAGTCATTTTTAGATTTCATATTTGATGCACCAGATCGGAAGATGACATTGAACGATCTAGTTCAATACCATCAGAATCCAACAACATCTCCGACACATTCGACGAACAATTCACCAGGCAATAAAGAAGAATATACAATGATTGTTTACGATCCCGATTTAGATTTTCAAAATATTGATGAAGATTTTTATCGTCAAATGAATGATTATGTTTTATTTTACAGTAGAAGATCTCAACTGATTCCATACATCCAATCCATAGATGAAGAAAATATTCTCATTATTCTTTTCAATTTTTCATTTGATAAACAACTCTTATCACAATTACAAAATTCGGCTCAAATTCAATCGATTCTCATCTATTCAGAACAGGAAAATAAATATAAATCCTTATACACAACTTATTCAAAAATAACTCTTGTCCATGGAGAGAAAACCGTTCTTGCCCAACAAGTACGTCAACAGATTGAGCATCATACTACAGTCAAATTTGGTTTTTATGATCCACAAAAACCATTCTCAGTTCACACACCTTTATCCAGAGCGAATGCTGTGTTTGTATCGAACTTACTATTGAAAGATTTAGTACGAAATAATTATCCAAGAGATGTCAATCTGATGATAGAAAAATGTAAATTATATTATTCTGAAAATCCGGTCGAAATGAAGAATATAGAACAATATGAACAAACGTATCAATCAACAAATGCATGTCAATGGTATTTAAAACGTTGTTTTATATCCAAACAAATTCGAAAAGCATTTCATACATTTGATATAGAACAACTAAGATTGTTCACCTCCTTTATCTACGATCTTTCTTCTACTGTTAGACCGAGCTCTTCCATTGGAAACGTTCATTCTGCAACCATCGTATCCAGACGGCAATTCGAAATGTTAAGAAAAAATATCGGTCATCTGATCACATTCAATGGATTCTTAGTGATGAAATCTGTGTCTTCGGAAATTGTACCAGCAAAAAGTGATCAACAAGTATCCGTTATATTTGAAGTTGTCGATGGATCCGCCGCTTCCATTTCAGTCACTGATTCAAATGATGTCATCTTTGATTTAGGCACCATATTTGAACTGAAATCTTGTGATTTTGATGACCATATCCAAGCATGGATTGGACGATTAACTGTCATGAACAATGAGAAAGAAATAACTGAAAATTATATTAGAACTGAAGAACAAATGTCAAAAAGAATGACACTACCAATGATGATGGGAAACTTATTATTCAAAACAAGTACTTTATCGAAGACGAAAATCTATTTTGACAATTTACACGATGAAGATTCGGCATTACTCTACTATTATTATGGACAAATATATCGATCGCAAGGAGAACATGATTTAGCACTGGAGAACTTTCAGATATCTTATGGTCTCATGATCAGTGAAGAACGTATCAAGGATAGTGCTTTTGTTTTACATGATATTGGATATATCTACGATATAAAAAAACAATTTCAGAATGCATATGATTCTCATTATCAAGCATTGGCTATTAGACAAATGTGTTATCCAGAGAATGATATTCTAACAGGTATTAGTTTCTATAATATTGGACGAACATTAGTTAGTATGAATGACTTGGATCAAGCCTTGTATTATCATCGAAAGGCGTCAGATATCTGGGAACAAGCATTACCATCTTCTCTTTACTTATTAGTACGAAGCATACATAGTCATGGAGTAGTATGTTTTAATAAAGGCGATTATGCACAAGCAGTATCTCATTATCTACGAGCGTTAGAATTGTACGAGTCGATTGAACCACGCGATGAACAATGTATTGCAATGATTAAAACTGCTTTGGAAAATATCCAAGATTATATGTTTCGAGAATAAATGATCAGAACAAACGTTATTTTTATTTCAATAAGAGAATAAGAAAATACCTACACACATTTATTTTTCTAAGGAATCTAGCACACATCAAATTTTGAAGAAGATGGTGTTTTGTTCGCCTGAGTTTGGACGAACGTCTGTGGTATTCAACATTCTCTCTCGTCCTCGTTTCTATCGTTATTTCATTCAACAATAAAATTATTTTCATTGTATAGAAATGTTCTCTTCAATTCTACTTAGGGGTATCCAAAAGTAGTGGCAACGACATTTTAGCACCACTTAGTAAGCTGGATAACAGTTTCTTTTTTACATAGGATGATAGAGAAAAAAATTCTCTTTCTTTCTATGCTATTTGATCGTACTTCACATAATATAATGATGGAAAATTACTGATGAGATTCGTTTCATTCTCATCTGTACTCGTTATACTAGTATGTAACGGGTAAGACGGGTTAATTTTCCGTCCCGTAACACAGTGTATCAATGATCGAAACATACCGAAAGATGCAGCATGGAAAGCTCTACAATATACATATGAGCACCTACTCCATATTTGTACTTTTTTGTTTTGAGAGTGGACAAAACTTTATAGATCAGATTCTGAGTATTGCAAAAAATCAATCGCATGGAAATGTGCTCTTTTCGAAAGCTATTACAAGCACTTTTACTATGAAGATTGCACAGTTTTTCATGCAGCATCTGGTGTGTGTTTTACTTTTCTTCTAATAAAGTATTTTTTGTAATGATACGATGACATAACAAAAAAATGAATTCTTTATATGGCAAAAAAGTTATTTTTCCCCGTGGCAGAAGCCTGATGGCTAAAAGTTTGTCTATTCTAAACACATAAAGCACAACTATTAAACACGAAGTCACACGTAGATTGTAGAGCTTTTCACGCTGCGTCTTTTAGTATATTCTATTTCTTAATTGCACAGAAAACAAAGTTTAAAACTGCAGTGCAAACTTATAACGAGCACAAACAAGAACGAAACGAATCTCATCAGTAATTTTCCATCATTATATTATGTGAAGTACGATCAAATAGCATAGAAAGAAAGAGAATTTTTTTCTCTATCATCCTATGTAAAAAGAAACTGTTATCCAGCTTACTAAGTGGTGCTAAAATGTCGTTGCCACTACTTTTGGATACCCCTAAGTATTTATCGTAAAACCAATAAGTCAATTTTTTCTCTTCAATCATTTGTTTTAAATTGAATATAATTTCATCATTGACTGTTGTTAATCGAATACGAATTCATCGAAGATTTCTAAATTTTCATCTATTTTTAATTTCAATGAACAATGATCGGAGAAAAAATTGAACATCCATTGTATATAAATCATTGATATGAAGTTGTTTAATCAATGGACAAAGTGAAAGAAGAAAATAAACTTCTTCTATTTTCCCAAGGTATATTTTTGTATTCATTGTTGAAGAAAAAACATCGATGAATTCATTTAATGAAGTTCAGATAATAGAGATACGATCTTTGCTAATTCCAGAACGAAGATTTCTTCTTGAATATCTAAATGATCAGTGGGAGAATATATTTGATAGAATCACAAATCGAGAATTTTTTTTTCGACTATATTGCTTAGAGTTCGTTGTCTTGATTTTGATAAGTGTTGAAAAGAATCTATCTCATTCTCTTCTGTACCATTGCTTTCTAAACAATTTGTTCAATCAAAATTCTTTCTTTTTTCTTTGATCATACTTATATGGATGAATGAAATAAAGGATGGCATTTTTTTCTAACTTCAATTTCAGTCAGATATTTCAGAGAAAATTCTTCTAATTTTGGCAAAGATTTTGAAATGATGTTTTCCCATCGAGAAGCAAGAAGAGAATTTTCATCTTTCGAAAAGATGAAGAAGTTGTTCGAAACTATAACTATGATCCGCAATTAGCTGTTCAATGAAACTTATTTTTTGTTCTTGCAAATGTATTGGTAAAAAAACAATATCGATATAACTTTTTCGAATATGTTCTTAATTTGAAATATTTTAATATCCACAAATTCGAAACTAAACTATAGATTTTTCCAGAACTTATTAACAGATCAACTATTTCCAGTGATAATGAATGTAGTTGATGTCAATTAGTTAGTTTATAAAGTAATAATATAATTTGACATTCTTTCATTGAATTGAAAATAATTTGTTGAAGATTTTGATACGATGAATCGAAATTGAAATTGATACGATTTGAATTTTTAGACAATGGGATATTTCATTTAATTCCTCCATTGTGTTTTCTTTGACATATGAATCATCGATTTGAATTTTATATCGGAGAGATGAACAATGAAATAATTGATCAAAACGACCAGTTAATTTTGAAAATGATTTATAGATATTCTCACTATACAAATAATCAAATATTTCATAGAAGATTTCATTGGACAAATCTTCTATTCTGATTCTTCTTGAAATCTTTCAACGAATAAGAAACAGATGGTAGTTCGTTTTCCCTCTCACTCTATATATATGTGTGTCGTGCCACAGCTATACTCTTTGTTCAAATCACAACTATCTCGGACGATATACTGTCAGTGGAGCTAAGATTGACCTCGGTCATTGCCCTCACACATTTCTGACATTCAATGCGTTCTCGGTAAGAAATTCTCGACATTCGGAAAGTATTGAACCGTTGGACTACAACTGAAAGTGAGAGAGAGAAATGACTGGAAATTATCTTAGGAGTGAAAGACAAATATCAGAAACAATGACATTACCGATAATGATAGAAAAGAAAATATGATTTGGCATTGCAGAACTTTCAAATATTCCATTATCTAATCATCAGTGAACGATATTTTAATTGGTTTGGTTTCTATAATATCGGACGAATAGTAGCTAATATGAATTCTTATTGGTACAAAACTTATGTAATAATGCAGTAGTATCATTTAATCAGCCAGAATGTCACATTCGACAATATAAAGAAAACTCACCGCAAGTTCATGAAGATCAGCATACAGAGGACACACCAATGGATCATGTAAGTCTCCTTCATCTCGCGCATAGTTCTGACGGTAAAACTGCATCTCTTCCGCGTTCAATCGATACCCGGGTCCAGCATGATCGTTAATGCAATAGTTGAGCTGTGAGTGCTGTCTCATTCAAGATACGCAAATGAAGATTTGTTGCAACACTGAGATTTGCGACAACTGAATCACCGTCGATGGCTAATCGACTTACATCAATCCCTAGTTCTATTGAGTTTTGTTTCCTCAGCCATTGTACCGCCGACAGAATTTCTTCGATCGCTCGTGGAAATTTGACTTCTAATGACAGTCTACTATAGTCTATTTAGATATTATCTTTGAAAAATGATCATAATTAAAGTAGAAAATTCGAGCTTTGAATTCGAATCTTCAAAAAATTGATTTCAATTTAAAAGAATTTCTAGAAGTGGTTTTCATTGAAATGAAAGAGTAATTCTTATCTTTCGTTTGAAATATCTTAACAATTTTTCTTTTGTCTAAGATAATGAAAAACTTCATCTTCAGTTAGTCTTGATCGAACAACAGCAATATGAAACACGCGTACGAAGGTAAGTTTTTGAAATAGATACGAGAACTTTAATGCAAAAAATACAAATGGCACGTTTTGTTTAAGATAATAAGGAGTCATTATCGATCCTCAACAAACAATCTTCATGCAAAATGACTGAAACAAATCTGAATTTGCCTATAGAAAAGATCCATAACTACACAAATATCGATTTGAAGCCTTTCGAAGAAAATCCAAAGTGGTCCGATAAGTATCTCTCTCAGCTAAATATTGAACTCGTTCAGTCGGTGATCAAAAGTAGAAATTCCATTGTTTGTCTGCGAACTGGAGTAGGAATAACATTCATCTTTGCTCTTCTGATCAAGTATTATTATTTGAAAAAGAAGAAAGAAAAACCTGGTGAAAACTTTCTGTCGTTTTTCTTCATTCCTCATCGTTCGATTCGTGATCAACAAGTGAAAGCTGTGTGTGAAGTCGGTGATGTTCGTGTGATCGGATGTGACGATGATTCATCGGTACATGAATTCATTCATTACATAAATGTGATTGTTTGTACTCCACAGAAATTCCTTCTATTACTGATGAACAATAATTAGTAGAAAAAAGAATCGAAGCAGAGAAAGGAAATCTTTTTACCAATGTCATCTTGATCGAATATATGATCGAATTTGTCAAACAATTCGATGCATTATCTGATCTATCGTTCAAATCGATTCTCATTGATATGAAAAACAAACTTCAAGCATTTTATAAGTAAAAGTTTTCACTTGATCTTAGATTGATCATTCTCAGATCCGATTGATTTAGTAAAAAAGAAACATCCATTGAAGTAGAAACTGAAATTTATCAAATTTCTTTGGAAACAATTGATCACATCGTTGAACAATGAAAAGGAAGTCTATTTTATTCAACCAATCCCAAACTAGATTTCTTGACCGATTTATTACGAGAACAAATTCAGAAAAGAGAAAACAACGCCGGAGGTCATTCCGATCTTCTTCTCCTCTTCTATCTCGAAATAACAATCGTTTAGGTTTACTGTTGGTTTCCCGGACACTTTATGAAAAACTTCTCTTTAATTATTTCAAAGAAAGTCAAGACATTCAAGTCCGAAGATTATTCATCATTATCAAATACAACTTTTCTTTCGTTAGGAAATCATCAAATCTTGTTGGCTTGTTGGACAAAATCGTGTCGATTATCGGAATACTCTCCAGGAACAAGATCACACTTTAAAACACTTTAGAAAAGGTTCATATGTCTCATTCATCATCAAGTGGAAATCTTTTCCATCTGTTTAGGTTTATCGAATGTGATGATTGGCACAGATATCTTTCAAGAAGGTTTAGATGTTCCTGAATGTTCATTTGTTATTCACTTTGAATTCGTTTCCAATGAAATTGGCACTGTTCAATCCAGAGGACGTGCTAGAGCAGACAAAAGTGATTGCTTTCTTCTTGTCGATTCAGGTGAAAATGATTTGTACGGAGAACTGAAATAACGATTTTGATTAGGATCGAAAAATTATGAAAAAGAAATGAATGAAGCACTTCAACGTTGGAGACAAGTTCCCATTGAGCAATTGAACGAGAATATTCGTCAAACACAAGTTCAACAATCTTGTTCATAAGTATTCATGTATTTATCTTATCTCTTTTTATAGAATAATATCATCGATCAATGGCGATCGGAAACAGAGATGCGAGATTTGATTTATGCTTATTTAGCAGATCCAACAACAATCGATGGCAAAGTATTCTGTCGTTCTTGTGATTACTATCTGGGAGAGGTTTCATGGCTACGAAAAAGAAATCACAATTATTTCATTCCAGAACAACAGATCGAGAAACAAATTGACATTGAACGGTATCTACAACCGTATATCAATAAAGAAATACAAGACAATGGTATCAGTTTTAATTGAATCTATCGATTATTGAAATCTGCTTTTTCTCTTTCAGGAAAAATTCGATGTGGCAATCGGGAATGTCGAAGAGATTTAGGTGGAGTACAGCAATTCACTGATCGATCGGATATCAAAGAGATGTGTACACTGCAATGTAAACAATTAAAATTTTCGATTATAGACGAACAAGGTCAAACGAATGTGCTTATGTTCAAGAAATGGACTGATGTGACATTCAAAATATTCGATCTAGAGCCACTTACATCTAATCATGCAACATCTACTCAATCTTAAATGATTCCAATCGTTCATTTTTGTGGTACATAGATTAACATTTTAATTAGCAGTTTATATTTAAGTAAGAGATGGTAGAATTATTTTATGAGTACAAAGTTGCACTTAAACAAAAGAAATAGAGATGACCATATTCAACTAACCATGATGTGTGCACAGTCATTTGAATCTAATGTTTTATTGAGAAATAAAGCGATTCAATTTGATTTCAAAGTTAAAAGCGAGTTTTCCACGTTTTCACTCTCTCGATCAATAAACTAAGGAAATGAATAAATCATCTTTTATCTTCTAGAATAGAACAACAATCTATGATACACTACTCCATCTGTATTTTCTCTTCTCAACAAAATGTGATGAGAAAAATGCACGACGAAGATGACAGACAAGTGATCTACTTTAAGCAAATCTATCAGCCATGAAAAATTCTATTGAATCAGAAAATAGAATTTCTAGAAAAAGGATCTATTCAACTATTGCATCTTTTTATGTGAAAATCTGAGATAATACTGGAAGACATATTTGAAAAGCGTAACTGAATATTAGTTTTTCACTTTGATTCAGTAATTCATTATGATCTAATGATTGATTTCTATATTTTTTCAACCATTTGAGTTCTTCTCGCATTTTGACTTTTCCATGTAAAGGATTGAAATCCATGACATGTCCTTCATTGGGAAAAGTAATTAGTTTTACGCGTATATCTCGATAATAGAGAGTCCGTTCTAACATATAGCTTTGGCTTGGAGAGATTTGCTTATCATTTTCAGCTGTAATAATATGCGTCGGCGTTTGCACTCTATTTAATTGATAGATAGGTGATTCATTTTGATATGTAAGTGGAACTTCCCATGGAAATCCTCCAATAAAATACTTTTGAAAAGCTGGTGTATCGGTCGTTCCCCATGCTGAAGCATGATCGATAGCAGTAGCACCCGTCACAGCAGCATTGAACCGTTCAGTTTGTGTAATCAACCACTTTTGCCGGTCCGAGATAAAGGTTTGAAACGAACTTCAGCTAGAATTGATCACAATATTCCGATGATACACGATAGTTCGGTTCCAAAACTAGCCAACCTTCTGAAGCAGCTATGATCAACCAATAAAAAGCGCTCACTAAAAATTGATTCAGACTTGTATCAGTCGGACCACCATGAATGAGGACTAAAAGTGGCAGATTTTTCCATTGATATTGTCCAGGGGAATAATATAACATGCCTTCAATCATCTGATTATCATCTTCATTTTTCCAGTGATATACTTTCGCTTCTGGTAAATCTCGTTGAGTAAACAATTCATTGAAATTTGTGATTCCTCGTGCTGATCGAAGTTCATGAAGATTCTCGATCCAATAAACTTCCATAGGTTTTGCAAAGGATGAATAAACAAATGTAATTGAATTATATTGACGAGAGGAGACAATCGATCGATATGTACGATTCCATCCATGATGACAAATCAAAGTTTTGTCTTGTAATTCATACGTATAAATATGCACTTCTGTTCCTAGATGTCCAAGTATGTAAATAGTATCATCACTCTTTATTGTATATCTCATAATGCTACCAAACAAATGTTCTACTAAACGAGATATTTGTCCATTGATTAGATTGATAGAATAAAGACGATTTTGTGTATTATTTAACTTTTTTCTGGTAGAACTGATGGGCCACGATAGAAACAAAAGTTGTTTACCATCATTGAATAATTGTAAATCTTGTTCAAAAATTTCATTGTTCGTCAATCTGGCTGAGGATACTGGATTTCTAAGATAAACTGAAAAGATTTCAAAGGCATCCATATTGTCTGAATCTATTGATACAGTGGAATAGATTCATTTTTTTTCCAAGGGATTATATAATAAATCACTAATTAGAAAAAAAACATTCGTAATAGGAGTTATTTTCATCGATGATCTACTATGAGTTTCATTCAAATCAATTCGATGGATTGTTGTGCTTTCAGACAGTTTGTTTTTTCTATATTGGAAAACATCATACCATTCATCTTTATCCAAAGCATTCTCTTCAACAGTTGACCCAACATTCATGGTAGCTAAATAAAGAATTGAATTATTATTGGACCAGGTCACCGTTAATGGAATATCTCTCCCAATATAAATAGGTAACAATTTATTCGATACAACAGAATATAAATAAATATCGTAATGAATGGAGATTTAATCAACGACAATAAAATCTAATTTCCATCTGGTGATCATTTTGGTTTCATCGATGATTTTAGATCGTGAATAATCAACTCTCTTATCTATTTTGCAATGTCATAGAACCACAAAGATTGTTGAAAAGAACTGCTATTCCATGATGGACTACTGCTTTAAATAAGTAAATGTTTATTAGTTGGTGATAAACTTATCAAGGGGAAATAGGTATAGTCCAAAAACTCATTCACTGTTAACTTAGATTTAGTATCGATCGGAGACTACAGAATTAGTTGCAAAACAATGAAGAAATATAGCTTAATAACCATTATTGAAAGATCAAGGATATATTTAACTTATAGATATTTTACTTCTCTCAAATCTAATCTCGACGATGTAACTTTGACTTTTTTTTATAGCTCTGATAAATCGTTTTAATAGATTTTGTTTTATCATTGTGTCAATGTTTGTTGTAGATCAGAATCGTCCCGTTTATTCACGATAGGATTTCTTCAACACTTATCGATAATCATTTGATCAATACAACATTCTCACTTTGATCTTGTACCATCAACTAATTTCAAAAGTGATTTGCCGTGTTTCTCTCAATAAACTTACTTTAAAACTGTATAGTATTTAAATCTATTGCTCTTTTTTTACTTGTTTTGCAATGAAAAGAAAACGACGTTATTCATACTACGCTTTTTAACTTTCATGAAAGAAAAATAGCAAGTTCTTTCGATCAGGAGTTAACTTGAAATTGTTCAGTAAGCCAATGAGCCGCATCATTCAACGCTCTATCACTGATCGTTGCAATTTTCACTGCTTCAGGAAAACTATGTGTGGCACCTTCATACACATGCTCTTCAACTTCGACATCAGCTTGACGAAGTGCATCTGCCATGGCTCGATTTTCATCAGCCAGAATGTCACATTCGGCAATACAAAGATAACTCGGCGGAAGACCATGAAGATCAGCATGCAGAGGACAGATCAATGGATCATCTAAGTCGTGGTCATCTCGCACATAGTTCTGACGGTAAAACTGCATCTCTTCCGCGTTCAATCGATATTGTGCTCCACCATAACGAATATACGAATCTGAATCAGGTCTAGCCCGATCATAGACGCCATAATTAAGCAGTTGAGCGGTGAGTACTGGTTCATTCAAAGTACGCAGATGAAGATTTGTTGCAACACTGAGATTTGCACCAACTGAATCACCACCGATGACTAATCGACTCATATCAATGCCTAGTTCTATTGAGTTTTGTTTCTTCAGCCATTGTACCGCCGACAGAATTTCTTCGATCGCTCGTGGAAACTTTACTTCTGGCGAGAGACTATAATCGACACCAATCACAGCAACATTCGCTCGACAAGCATATTCTCTCATCAATCGGTCATGTGTGTCCAGACTAAAGATTGTCCATCCACCACCATGCAGATAGAGCAGACCAGGAAGAACTTCATCATCGACAGGTCGATAGATACGAATACGAGTTGAATATTGACCAACATGTTTTTCATCTATTCGTTTCATAGTTGGTTCTCCTTGGGTCCAAGGTGCACGAACAATGGCTGTTGCACGACAAAGTTCATCGACCGACCATGGATCGAATGCTGGTAAACGTGTATAAGCTTGTTGCATGATGTTTTGACAGCGTCGAAGATCGGTGTCGACATCATCGTCGGTCATAGTTGTACGAATGGTATGAGTGTCTGTCTGTTGTTCTCTTCTCGATGTGTTTCGTGGAGAAAGTAAACTGATAGTTACATGCACAGAACACATGGTATGTGTATTGATTCTATATTGATTCTTCAGTAGTGACTGATAATCTTAACTAAAACTCGATGATTTTGGTTTAGATGTGTGCGTACAAACGAATGCT
The DNA here is from genome assembly GCA_022393335.1 of Macrotrachela quadricornifera. Taxonomy (NCBI): domain Eukaryota; kingdom Metazoa; phylum Rotifera; class Eurotatoria; order Philodinida; family Philodinidae; genus Macrotrachela; species Macrotrachela quadricornifera. Next base: position 4,473 of record JAJEKB010003994.1, on the reverse strand, counting down.
GTAATCTCCATACATTAAATCTTTAGCATAACCGAAATAATTTATCAGAGAACTGCTATGGTGGATATACGATGTTTTCGACAGATTCATGACAATATTTATTGTTCGTACTCTGATCTCGATAAAACTATGCGCGAGCGAGGTATTCAGTGTATGCTGTGAAGCACACACAATCATTTGCTTGTTCTCTCCTAGCAGAATATTCTTGTGAAATTGCTTCTAGATGTTTCGACTATGGTCGCTTTAAATGATAGACCAAATCTAATCATTTATTATTCATGATGAAGAACTGAAATGCAACAATGACTTTTCCAAAGAAGAAAATTTTCTTTCGTCGATCTTCTTTTTTACTGTCTGGATGCGTTTGACATGGACAGTCGAAGCGGATGACGTTACTTTCCGATCTCTCTGCGCAAAATCAGTAACCGACGGGCTTTCATTAGTAACAGTTTGTGGAGAATTATCCTTGGTTATTTTGATATGTAAAGGTTCTAATTTCACATGGCGAGCATTTCGTCGATATTTATTTATCTTCGGAGTTTTCGAAGTAGATTGATCTAAATGTGTACCCAGGTTGAACGTTACGACGATCGTAAACGACCGTATTCTGAAGGAGACGGCAGTAAAAACCCACGTTTACGACCGTTTCTTGCCGTATCTGACCTGAAAAGTCTGTAGATTGCCAAAGAATCACTATTTCACACATATTTCATGGGATTATACAAGTATTTCAATAAGGCTTCAAAAATATTTCAAAATATTTCAAAATGTTTCAAAAGTATTTCAAAGTATCTCGAAAGGTTTATTTTGATTTCTTTGAAAGATCCTAAAAGTAATACTAGAAATATTCTAGGAGCAATCCTAGAAATATCCTAAAAGTAATCCTAGAAAGATCCTAAAAGCAATCCTAGGGATCATCCTGGAAAGAATTTAAGAATAATCCTAGGAGAAAATCGAATAAAAAGACAAAGTCAGCACTTCTATATATACTGTGTCATTCAGCAGAACAAAACGGTGAATGAATACTGGACTGTAATACTAAGAAATTTCAGATTTCAGATTTGCAATCATTGCTTTAAAAATGTGGAGAACAAATATTTTCTTTGATTTTTTATGATTTCGAGTGATTTCAAATATAGAAATAAACTAACTTCTTGATAACAAAATGATAATCTTTATTAGAACACGTTGATAAGAAAGAATTTGAGGGTGACGGTGTGACTTGTCTTTCATACTTTGCTCCATAGAACCAAAACGATATTTAAATACTTACGAACATGTAATTAACATTGTAAAAAACAGAAAAAGAGCTTTCAATAATAGCCTTCAACAATTACACGATTGGCTTACGGTTTTTGCTAACAAAACACATGTGACATTCTCTTGTCTTATAGTATTATACAACAACTGCTTTCTGGGCAGGCACGTAGCGAAGGGGGGGGGGGCCCAAACCCTATGGGCCCCCCCCCCCCCCTTAGGGGCAAAACGCCTGGAGGGGGGTACGGGAAGCCCTTTTTTGTCTTAGAAATTTTTTTATTTTCCTATAGTGGGGCCCCCCCCCCCTCAGAGGTTGGGCCCCCTCCTCAGAAAATTTCTGGATACGTGCCTGTTTCTGGGGCTACCTAGATTTACGAAGCTTTGATAATTTAACGTCGAATAGCACCTATAACTGACATTCGTAAGCAAATATTGTAACGTGAAGACATCTATTGATTGTTTCAGGTACACCGCATTTCTTTCTATATGAAAGAATATGTTTGTTTTTGATTATAAATTTACTTTGATTGAATGACACATTTTTTCTATTGTCAAATCTATCTTTTCTACATCAGACGCCTCTACAATTCGTGTTGGCCCTCTGAAGATATTCCTTGATATCCTCTATACAATCCTTTTTTGTCTCGCCACGTGCCATTGCAAGGACAACGATCAGAAATGCTCTTTCTTAATTCAACCAAAGATGGACTTCTGCAGTAGTGTATTATTAATTTTTTGAAATCAACGTTTCATCAGTTGCCACATACGGTTCAGGGTCGAGGTTTACCATGACAACGACTGGTCCTATGCATGGTCACTGTTCAGGTTTGATTCTTTTCATTCATATCAAGCTCGCTTGATTGAAGCTGTCACACAAGATTGACCGTTCATATTCATCTGACAATCGGATTAACTGTAGTCAATTTATTAATTTTTGGAGGAAAAAGAACAGTTCTTTTTATCGAATCTTCTATGCAATCTCGTGAATAAAACAATAACATAAATTTATATACTGTCAGTTATTCTAATAACTTCATTCTTAGTCGTTATTCTTACGCATATCAAACGTTCCAACAAAAATTCAGATTAAAATTTGATATTTATCTACTCGATCTCAGCAATGGAAGAAGATACTCGAAAACATATTTTAAATCATACGTGTACATTTGGCGCGAGAAATCACAACGAAATCTAGTGAAATCTGTGATTGAAGAGGAGAAATCATATTAAAATCAAATGAATAATACTTTTTAAATCAAATAATCGATTTTGATCTGAATATTTTGTTGAGTTTTTGCGATAGCAGTCACCACTGACGAATCTGGTTCTCTATTCATATTTAGTTTTGACTCAGTTTGCGTATGTTTGTTTCATCCTATAACACCATCTTTAAAAGCGATAATTCCTTCAATAAGATCTTTTGCAAAAATCTGTCCACTCGATCTACATTGAGCCGAGTTAAATCCGTTTTCGCACGCTATTAAACCAGATCATTCAAAAGATGACACCAACAGAACGTCTTACTTTAAACCTTACACAAACTCGGCTCGAATGGAAGAGTCAGAAAACCGTGATTCCTCATTTTTCTTGCTACATTCGTTATTTCGCATAATACAAAATTGTAGAACAATCTTCATATGTATAGAATATATTTTTAAACATATATCAAAATCGTTAGCTTTCCAGTTTTTTAGATTTGTCTATAAAAGTTGAAAATAATGCGTAAGAGGAAAGAATTTCACAAAGCTGAGGACAATGTGGTTCTCAAAAGCGTCTATCAAAATGTGTAATATTTTTGACAGATTTGTGAAAGAATACTGGAAGCTTCTCTTCTGCTAGCAGATTTCAGATTTCACTCCTATATTCAATGAAAGTAATTCCCCATCGTGCACGACTGTTCACGTTCACGGTAACATACCGTACACGGTCGTTTACGGCCGTGCGTGAACGACCTGGGTAGTATTTTCACTGATCATTGGTGCGTCATTATTGTTTGATTGCTACTCATTCATAATTGGCGGTGTCGAATGTATACGAGTAACTCGAATAGTAGAATCTAATTCACTCTTGTGACTAACTGGACGTGTTTGTTCGAATGACTGATTATTCTGTTCTAGACATTCACTACTAGTAGTAACACTTCGGTTTCTCGGCTTCTCTGCTGATTTGATTCGAATGACTTTAACTCTTTCTCCAATTTTCGACTTCACATCAATAGGGTGATCGGTTTCTTCCATTGGTCGACCACTTGCTGACTTAATGGTTGGATTTGGAATACTATGCAATGAATCATCTAGTTTAACTTTTGTAACCGTTACGCCATCGAATGATAAAAAACTATCGTGTTGAAAGGGAAGAATCGTATTCAAATCATCATTATCGAGTGATCGTTGAGAGAGAGCAAAGCTAGTAGTACTTTCATGGAGAATTTTATACGTCAGACCATTGATAGACGAGGAAACTGGACACTGAGGAGAGTTTGTTGATTCATTCAGCCAAGTACACTTTGGATCAATACATCTTTCAATATGATAAAATTCACATATTTCATTGTGTTGATAAGATCTGACAGCAACCAGAAGACTAGACGAAAGAGAGATTATATTCAAATAACTTTTATATCAACAAACCGATAATAACGACAGCAAAAATGACAACACAAACTAAGTGCAGCGAGTAATGCTAAGCCAATGATAGATCCGAACAGTGACCAGTTGATTGGTTCCACTAGAGATAAATCAAGAGAAAACAAATTATCATTGCAAAACAGAAAAAACGAATGATGATCAACGTTTAGGAGTTGTAGTTGTTGCAGCAGTTGAAGTTGTCGAAGTTGATGTCATCCTATCAAAAAGAATCCTAAGATCTAAATACGAGGTGCTTGTCGTCGTTGATCTAGAATCGACTCAAACGTTTTAGTATATTAACTTAAACTCATATTTACGTTGTAGCTGAAGTACTTGTTGTGGAACTAGAATTGAAAAGTCAACGGATATTTTCTTTTACGCTAGAAGAATGATTCGTACGTAGTTGTTGTGCTAATATCAGCAAAGGAAACATGTTAGTGAAAATATTCTTTCGAGGATTTGAACAGTACCTTGTGGTAACAGAAGTTGTGGTAGATGTTGTTGCTGTCCTTAACAAAAATAAGAAAATAATGAATTAAATCTACAGGGTTGCAAATAATATTATTCCAGGGGGGTAACGCTATAATTT
>JAJEKB010003989.1:0-10704 GCA_022393335.1 Macrotrachela quadricornifera | reverse complement strand
CAATAACACAAACAAATTTACCAACTAAAGTTCTTGAATATTGTCGTGGTTTATTTACTGATGAACTTTATCAACAATTAATGTCTGTTACAAATCAAATTGAAAGAAAATTAACAAAAAGTGATTTTGATTCAACATTACCAACACCATTATCAAGTACAAGTCCAGCACTTGAATTTGTTAAATCAGTTTGTTGTCTTTTATTTCTTTTACATGATATGCATGATGATGTTATGAATCTTCGACGAGATTTACTTAAATTACTCAAACTTAGCGAGTAAATTATATATATATATATATTTCATTTATTTTAATAATTTAATTTTATATTATATTTAGATATTCGGAAATAACAACAACAAATCTTTCATCATTAACGTCATTTGTTATACCACAACTTGTTTGTTCAAATTGTAATCATTATCGTGATATTGATTTATATCGTGAAATAAATTCAACAATAGATAAAGATTTAGATGATGAACAATATCAACAATATCAATATACATGTAATCAATGTCATACACCATATGATCAAACAGTTATTGAACAATATTTATTAAATCATTTACAAACACTTATATTAGAAAATGTTCTTCAAGATGCTATTTGTAATAAATGTCATTTTGTTCGAAATATTTATTATAAAGTTTATTGTGATTGTGGAGAATTATATCAAAATTTACATACAACAAGAATTTTAAATGATACATGTATTATATTATCACAAATTGCATCTAAACATCAAATGACAGCACTTTTACAACAAATACAATTTCTTAAACGACTTAATCATTGGAATGATTGATTTATATGACTTTTTACTTTTTCCTAATTACTGTGATTCTTTGAAAAGAAAATGAATATATTATGTAGATCTATTTTTTTGTATGTTAAAAATATATATGAATGTTAATGAAAATAAAAAAGTTATATGTAAAAGAAAAAATAACTACGTATAGTCCATAGTAGTGGATATAATCTAAAAATAGAAAGTCATTCTTGTGATTTCGGTTCGCTTTTGATGATTCCTACTTTAGAATCTATTATTTTCCTTTATTAAGACGTTTTTTCCAAAATTCTTTATATGAATTGTGTATGAATTAATATGATTAGACATGTATCATTATTAAATGATTCTAGAGATGCGATATCTAAATATTGAAACAACTTCATATGAATAAATGGACTATAGGATTGCTTTATTATCTTCATTTTATGTGAGATGAATGTTGAATGATTCTTTTTTTGAGTTAATGATATATATGGATTTCTTTTTTTTATTTTCTTGATAAGTGCATTGTGCAACGAACCATTTGTGAAATGAAAGTAATAACAGTCGAAGAAGTACATACTGATTCAAGCAGCTACTCTGAAGAACGTATCATCGAGAATCAGTATCACGATTCTATATGTAAAGGAAAGAAATATTTTCGATGGATATTCTTTCAAAATTAGATCAATTTTAAGTATATAATAAAGATATATTCGATTTATCCTTATATTGATAATCAATTGTTATTTAAATTGAACTAAATTCTTTGGCATATAAAGATCACATAATCATTTTTGTATTTATTCTCATTTAAGTATGCGCAGTTTTCAAATCATATTGTAAATACACATTATTGCAAGTTTATTTCGTGTATTAGAGACAATTCAATAGTCCTTATAATGCTAACAATCACATAGAGTATAACCTCTCTAACATGAGCACTATCGGGACCGGACAAAAGCGCTCAGTTTAAGAAGACATTCATTATTGAGAGACTTTTACGTTCTCTCATAAAAAATCTGAATATTCACCTTAAAATGCTTTTTCCAGTGTGCGGAATGATCCGGTATTTCTTTTCAACAATTTACTTATATACTAATTTTTTTTCTAAGATAACAACTTTTAACGACACAAAACTGAGTTTTCTTAAATAATTATCCAGAATCCTTTGCACAGAAGTTTTACAAACCAAGGTAAATATCTGTTAAATAATGTTAGCGATTATCATTACAAAAATGAGGAAATGACACATTTAGCAACGTTATTTATATTAAACTATTATTTTCTTCTTATTATGTTCGATTAGTCTATGCCGATCAATATGTACCTCTTGATTATTTTTAATAAAGCAGACGACAACAAAATCATTCTTTTCTTCACTCCACGTGCTAGCTATGGGGCATATATTGCTCATATTATAGAGGTTGTTATTGTTCATGAGACCAATAAAATGCGCTCACTGACAGAATGAGTACGTGCTCATAATGCAGAGACTCATTTTGAGTAACTTTAATATCATTGCTAATGAGAACGATCTTTGATATAAGATAAACGTTGTAACAAAGTTTTTTATTATCTAGGTACATGTCATATTTAAACTTCATCTTTAGATAATATGTATAAAAAAGGTAAATTAAGAGAAGATTTTCAATCAGGAAAATTGTCCTGTTTAGTATAATAATTTCTACGCTTGCTTGTTTCATGAAAAAATACATGATTATATCTAATTGAATGAAGTAATAAAATTTAGTTCTATTAAGAGTTTATATGAATTCTTTTGTTGTACTTTCTTTCTATCAGTACATTGTTTCACATATTTATTAGTGTTATTTATATTTATAATTTATTCCGAAACTCTTATAATAAATGATGTAAAAATTTGAGCAACGATTTTTTTCATCATGTTCAGAATGCGATTCAATATTTTATACATTGTAGCATAAGCAATTACTGAGGCTGCGCACTATCCAATAAATGGAATGGGTTTTGAAAACTTTTTTATTGCTTCGTTTATAGCGACAAAAGATGACAACAAGAGCATTGACCTCGTTTATAGATTTTAAAATTAATACGTCATTTTTTTTATTCTAAAGATTGTTTTTTGAGCATCTCTCGTTGTACTCCATGTGTGTCAGCCAGCTCATTTAATGAATCAGTGTCAAGACAGAATTATGTTTTGTACAACTGTATTTCTTTTCCAATCAGTGCAGCATCATCACATAGAGAGGTGCACGATATTGGGTTTACACAAATCTATAGCTGAAATTGCTGCTATTTTTCTGATCCTAAGATAGTTAACTAATTTTAGAAATTCTCATATTTCATAATTTGAGTATTTTCCATTGATCAAAATTATTCACTTTGATATCTTTGGCTTCACCCATAATTTATCTAAATTTACTAGTCTTATTTAATGGCATGCAGCACCAGGGCTGTTAACTATTAATTTTGAAATGGGGTTTACCAGGACTGGAATGGGGTACATGGCTAGAGTATATAACTCACTTTCTAAAATGGAAGGTTTTTATTGGAAAACCTTATGGAAGAACACCTTCTTTATAAAAAACAATATTCTATTCGACATTTTGATAGGATAACTTTATTGTTCATCTTCTTACAAAAAAAGCACTTTTACAGGTAAATTATGATTCTAAAAACAATCTAACCAGCAAACAAAAATAGAAAATTTTATATTAACCCTTTACGGCCGGATGTACCCTAGAGGTGACATTCTTCCATAAGGAGGTGCGGTATTTTGCGAATATCCGACCGTAAAGGATTAAGTCATGTTAAATATAGGATCAGCTAACACTAGGGGTCAACCAGTTCAGTTCAGTTCGTCTCAAGTGAACTGAACTGAACTGGTTGACCCCTAGCTAATACAAAGTTTTTTAATATCACTATACTTCTTTGAATGTCGAGAACAATGGATGAATTCAAGTTTATACTGAAAAAAGTAAAAAAGCATTCGTTATACTTGATCTTACAGTTCAACCTTATTTGTAATTCAGCAACCTCAAATCCGCAAGTAGAGTGGTTTATTAGTCAGTTCTCTGGGAGCACATTTCATTGTAAAAGTCTCTATAAAAATGACAGTAGTCTATCAGAGAACGTAACTTAGTCTTGTTACAAGATCGATATACAGGAGTCAGATTCGTCCTATATTTCATATCCTTTTCGATGTGAAAAAGTCAAACGACAGGCATTTTAAAAAAAACCACAAAATATAGAAACTCTAATTATGAAGGGAATATGATACAATCAACATAATAGTCAATAAATTCTAAACGATTACTCTCATAAGTTCACTTTGAAAACGTTTATAGTCACCAGATACTTGTGCATTATCGATGCAGTTTAGATCTAATTTTGAGAGCAGATAAAATTTTTATTTTTATTTTTTTTTTATTGGGAGTCATAAATATTTCTCTTTTGTTTTATTGATGTCTGATAAGAGGCATTTTATGGTATATTTTGAAGAGTGACATTTATGTATGAATCAGTACAATAGTCTCTCTGTTTTAACGTCAATAAACTGCACATTATTCTGGCTACAATTTTAAGGGAACAAAAGGTCAAGTAACAGTTAGTTTAATCAAACGTTTCATTAACATCTAAAGATGAAAAATCCTGTATTTTCGTCACTTTTCAAAGGCAATCCTCCTTTTTTACAAAGACTGAATCATATACGAAGTTCTATACTTTCAAAATACTTCTAGTCCGAGCCCATAGCATATCGTAATATTGACTCAGAATCTCATATGGGATTCAAAATGTGTACCTCAAGGGTACAGAACGTTATGGGATATAATTTTCCGAGATGAGGTATTGTACCTCAAAATGGGGTACAGTTGGCAGCCTTGTGCAGAACATCATCTGTATCTTTGTCAGAGTTGTCTTCTTTCTACTTAGGATTGCCAGTATTACTCTTAATCATAATGAGGTAGAATGATTTCCCACGCTCTTCTATTTCGCTAGCTGGCCATACATTATCTTTTGGGAAACGTGTAGCAGTTACAATAAGAAAAATATTCATACTCGTCAAATTCCGTGATGTTTAAGTATTCACTCCGAGAAAAGTTTGCTGTGTTACAACCTGGCATATTCCAATGAATTAAATTCGAATTTTTGAGATCAGGATATGAGTCAATACTCCATGTTGTTTCTGTAACACCAACTGAAGCGGCACCAGAAACATAATGTTTCATACGACACATTGTATTAGTAAGAATTGATTTTTTTTTGACCAGATGAGCCTGTTATCGCAGTATTTAAATTTTGCTCTTCATATTTGTTAAGATCTTTCTGTATAGTATCCATACTCTAGTTTTTGTTTTCTTGAGGAAAGTGTTCTTTAAACTATTGCATGGATTTGAGCATATATTGCGTTCATGTAACATTATTGGCAGCGGTCATAATAAAAATATTACAAAGAAATTCATATTTGTAAGGATACAATAGAATTATATGAACCTATTAAAAATTGTATTCATAAAACTATTGTAATAATTTTGTTGAATTTACGTAATAAATAGCTAAATGCTATCTATTAATAATCAATTTATATGGCTCTGCCAATTTCAACAATTACTATTGAAAGAAAATAACGAATACGACGTTAAATATTGGCTGAGCTATTCAGACTTCATTGAATGAATTTCATGCCATGTTAATTGATCGAAAATTGCCAATTAATCCTATAACTTTCCTGATTTACAGCTAATCATAATTATTTTCTTTATTGTCAAGATTTTGCGGTATCAAACCCAAAGAATGATTCTGATTATCCTTCGGTTTAACTAGCGACTCAGTAGTGAATTGATGGTTTCATATATATCAGTTTATATAACAAGCACTCTGTATCGTATAGTCACTTTATCAGATCTTTAAATACTAGCTTCGATAACAACAGACTTACGAGAAAATAAATGTTATAGGAACAAGTGTTTGATGTATTTCTAAGCACACTGTTTAAAAAATATTATTTCATATTAAAGATACTTATATTTTTTTGAAAGTACTATCACCAATAAAACATTGTTTGCATTTATTCGTGTAACTTTCAGTTAGATCTCCCTGTTGTGGACACTTGTAGATTCGTCCGAGCTATTTTTGCTAGAAATGAACCTCTCGAAAGTTGTCAGTCATCTCATTTCACGGCATTTTAAGCATTGCCTAAAAAGTCGGAAACAAAAATCCAGAATACAAAGATTTTTAAAAAAAACTTGTGTTTGAGAAAATAGAGTTTTTTCATGTCGAAAGTCAAGGTTTCTCTTCCCAATTTTTCTTCTTCAGATTTTGAAATATTCAGTTTTTTTCTTGATTAGAACTATGCATATCAATGCACCCTAAACAGATTAGCATGCCACATACGCTGCAATAGATACACAATCAAGACATGATATACCAGGAAGTAAGAAAAAAAAAGAATTGAACGTATTTATTTGTTTACTCATAAAGCGGCAAAAATGCATGATTCCTCGTCGACAAACTCGAGCTAGACATAGTTTACATCTATCGCTACTGGAAGAGGCGCAATAAAAGTTTTCCTGTAAGCAATTTCAAGAAAAAAATCATCAGGATTGAACGAGGTCTCAGTAACTGAAGAGAGAAGTTGATCTAGACATGGTTACATGCAATATATGCTTGAGAAATGAGGTGAAATACATTTTAGTAACTGTAACTATGATTTCGTAACAAAAAATAGAAAACCTCCCAAAAGTAGACATCTTCGTATAGTGGACACTTTTAAAACATTGCTTGGGTGTCCACTATAGAGAGGCTATATTGTATATCTCCTCAAGGATGCATCTGTTTGACTTTGAACTTTTACTGTTAGTATATCTTAAGTTGAAATACTTGTTGTAAGAATATAAACTAAGCGCATACTAGTCTCATGAATAGTTCTTCTTAAAGAACTCAAATTTTGCCCACAGAAAGTTTTCATTGAAGATTTACTCTACTAAAAAAACTTAGCTCTCTAAGTGGTTTGTATAACTGAGAGGATCTTCGTTAAAAGCTTTTTTATACCAAAACCACAATTTTGAGAAAGTTCGAACTGGAGAAAAGCCGAGTCTACAGAAGTCCGTCCGACTCATATGCTTCTAAATTATATAATTAGTACTATAAAGCTGTGAAGGAATTAGTCTGAATATTGTAGAATAATATGCAGAGTCCTGTTATAAATTGTGCCTAAAATTACTCTTTCTTATATTTAATAAATTTCGACTTATTTATAAATTTGCAACAGGATTCTACACGCTATTCTATAACATTTTAGATAAATTTTTCTCATAGCTTTGCAGTACCAGGTATGTAGTCTAAAGAGATATAAGTCCGATTTCTGTAAATTCAGTTTTGTTCTACATTGAACTCCCTTAAAATTGTGATTTTTGCCTGAAGACGACTTTTGACAAAGATCCTCTCAGTTATAGAAACCATTTGGAGAGCTGAATCTATTTATTCAAATATATACTCAATGAAATTTCTCTGTGGCCAAAAATTTGAGTTCCCTCAGGTTAACCAGCCAAGAGCAGAGTTGGAACCGGTTCAGCTTTTTCGGACCGGACCGATCGGTCTTAAGATGCAATTTATCCGACAGAAACCGGCGGAGACTGGCAAAAAATCGGTTGGTCTAATCATAGGATTCAATCTGCAAAAACAAGAAAATCAAAATAAGCGAAAAAAGTCGCTTTTTTATATTAGATGCCATACTTTAGCCTTTTCATAGCTGCGAATTTTCACAATTGCAGAAGACTAGTAGTTGATATAATATTTACAGCAACATGAGATCTGTTTTCATATTCAAATAACGAAGATATGAAGTAACAACAACTAGCCATTAGGAATTTCTTACAGTCAGTAACAAAGTGTAGAAAAGTGAGCTCAAAATCTCGAACACTGAAGTGTTTAGTTCAAACAATATTTAGCTTCTGATGAGTTGTTAACTTTTCATGATCATAGTAGATCCATTCAGCATAATTCGGGATGTTCATCATACGATGAGGAAAAGAAAATACAAAATTTATAGATGAAACTTTAATGACAACTATAAATTTATCAATAGAAACTGTTTACAGTTAAATTTTTAGATTTTTGATATCATGAAAATCAATAAAAATGAGATAAATACATTAATTTAGCTTTCATGTCCTAAAATTTGATAAAAATACCGGTCATACCGGTCTGCACCGGTTTTAAAAGCTCGATCGGACCGATCTGCCGGTCCGGTTCCAAGTCTGGCCAAGAGATACATATATGCACAGAACATCAAATACTTATTCTTATAGTACATATAAAAACTAGTCAAATTGTTTATGATCAATTGAGCGATTTTTATGAAAGTTCGTCGTAACTTATGTAGAAGGTTTCGTGTAATACTTCATAATTGAGAATGTTAAAGAATTTTTTTTCTATAAAATACTCCAAACATTCTGCCAGTTTGTATGCTTATATCTCGACAAAAAAAATTTACAATGAGTTTTTTTTTACCAGTCTTCTGTTTGTGTTTATTAAACGAAAGACTTCAACATCACATACGTCACTTCAGTTTCAGGTTGCTAGAAAAAAAAAGAATTAATCGTGAAAAGCAAAAAACATGAAAAAAAATATTGATGTAAGTATGTACTTTATCATTGAGACAGTTTCGTATGTGTTCTATTTCTTTGTTTTCAATAACAAACTATTTTCATTTGGAAAAAAACAAGAGCATCAACATTATTGTTTTCAAATAAATTTTCGTGAAACCGATACATGTAAGCAAAACTTACTTCTCAGTATATGTTTTAATTGAATAGGCACATATTACATGTTAAATTTTCAATGTCTTTTGAACTCAAATTATTGATTATTTTCGAAATGCTATTTAAAAAATACATTCTTTCATTATTGAGCAAAAATCGTACTTTAATTTTAATTTTCTCGTTTTAACAGTCATCAAACCAACAACAATATTATTTTAACGATGAATATAGCCAATACTATTGCTATATTTCATAATCTTTTTAAATGTTCGGATATTACTAGATAAATGAATACTTACTTCATTTGTAAGATGCATAGAGACATATGTAGTATGTATATCTAAACTTTCGCCTACTGTAAACTCGGCCATAACTATAACTACAATTTCTAGTCAAGTTAAGCTTCAGACATGAGCGACATCCAACTAAATAAATATTTCTATTCTTATAATCAGTCATACGCACCATCCATGCATATACAGATAGTGTGAAAGTAAACTCGATTATGAGTGAATGATTGAGTTAAATTGGCCCTTCAAAAACCTGTTAGTTGTAATATAAATGTCATCTGATTTTCCCTTTTTCTTTTTTGATATAATGTTCTAATATTTTAGTTTTTGTTTCGTTATAGCTGTATTGTTTGCATTAGATTGAATATAAAATCCGTCAGACAGACAGAATAGTGTTTCTTGGAATCAAAATAAGCAACAAGGACCAACATCACTATTAACATTCGTCAACTTAAGATTCAAGTTTTTCCGAGACTACAAATAAGTATGTGTAGAGTTTTTTCTATTGAAAAGTTACTACGTAACGATGGAATTATTATGATGTCTATTATAATGAATGCAAATAAAAACTTTTCTTGTATCGATTCACTTGTTTTCGATGAAAATATAATTAAAATTTTATTCTTTGTTGATTTTAGTCATTTATAAGGATAGGATTGGCTACTCAGCTTTCGATTTAATATCTACGCAATTATTTAGCAATATAGAACTTATTCTAATATACTTTTCTGATACATATGTTTATATCATTTGTTATAGAACAAGATGAGAATATGATGGTATAACATCAGAACAGAGTAAAAGAATAAGTCTCTTCCGATACATTAACCTCACGTCTTCTGCTTTCCAAACAACTATGGTACGATTGTACTAGGAAGATTGTCTATTATCCGTTTTATTCCATGTTATAACCGAAGGAAGACACTTTAGTTATAACATCATTGTTATGGACTATATAATGTGCGCTATGGTAACTATATATTTGCCTCTAAGACAAAGAAAGCTGCCATGTCTTCAATGATCTAGTGACTAGGGCGTGTGACCGTTTAGTACAAGATGCATAGTTTGATTCCCGCCAGAGGATTGTCATTTTTTCTATTTAGGTCTGACAAAATGTTCTGAAAACATTAAATAAAAATATAAAGATAAGGAGACATTTTTAGTTTTATTTTATCAAATGTTGAGGATAATTGCCTGTATTATTTATTCTAAGATCAGTCCTTTCTAACAATTTGTTAAAAGTTTTCTTGAAGTCTTTTTCGAAAAAATGGTTAGGTAACTTGGATACTGCATAAACTAATCAAGTCTCATTTGTTTTAAAAATTCAACAAAATTTTGTTCGATCATGTTAGTTGTGTTCTAGCACTATTAGGGATAGGTCATAGAGTTTTTTTTAGATACGAAGTCATAAGTCACTTGATGCTAGCTGGCTTATCGAGGATGAATCATCTAACATTGTTGTTCATAAAGATAGGTTTTAATCAGAACTTTCTGTGATGTATTCTTTAGATTAAATAATTCTGAGTCTAAGTAAAGATAAGATCGTAGAGAACAAGTACTATATCAAAAATTGTCTGATACCTTTTTTTAATGGAATGTGAAAACAAATAGAGATATCAGGTTCAAAATGCACAAAAATGTTTAACACTATATTCGCCAGGCCTGATAGTATGTAATTTCTGATTAACTAATTTTATCAAACATAGTTTGAGTAATTGAATAGGTGAAACTTGATTAGTTCATGCAGTATCCAAGTTACCTAAACATTTTTTCGAAAAAGACTTCAAGAAAACTTTTAACAAATTGTTAGAAAGAACTGATCTTAGAATAAATAATACGGGCAACTATCCTCAACATTCGATAAAATAAAACTAAAAATGCCTCCTTATCTTTATAT
>JAJEKB010003950.1:0-20852 GCA_022393335.1 Macrotrachela quadricornifera | reverse complement strand
ACGAACGGAAATCTCAACTGATGATGATTTTGAAAAAGCTCACTACGAATAATGTTAGTGGAACAAATAAATTTGAACACAATAATAAGAAAAATGATAATGGTAAATCTCATCAAAGCTTAGTGAAGGCTTAGAAATCATACAAACGTATGGCATGCTGCAATGATGCTAAAGCTTTAGTGACTAGAAATACTTACAAAGCTGCTGAGAATGATTATTTTCAATATTCACACATTAATTTTATTCCTAATTAGCTTGGTTTTTTACATGAACAAAAAGATACAGTTCTTCGAATAGAGTTTCAGCATCTGGAGGATCGAAGGTCAGTGTTTGTCCATTGTCGCTCAATTTGATTTCATAGTATATGACTGTTGAAGACCAATCTTGAATAACTATTGTATCGAAGTCAGACAGGCTGGGATCGCAGTTGAAATTTTGCTGACCACCTTCGGGATTCAGATAGACATGACGCGTACCGAAAGCTAGATGAGGATTGTCGTAGTAAAAATTAGAATATGCCTGGCGATCGCCTTTGAGCAATATATATTCTTTGATGGCTTTAAATTGACTTGTCGTCATTCTTAATGCAAAAGTTAAATGTTACACAGTCGTTCTGCACTGAATTATATAGTTGACTTTCTTATCTCGTTTGCTTTGGAGAGAACAGTCATCATATTTTTTTATTGACGTTTCACTTGAGTCATGAACAAATATCGTTATTCTTGCACGAATACGATGAAATTATACACTGTCGATAATTTTTTTTCGTATGAAACTCAGCTGATGATATTCTAGTTGTTCACCATGCTCATCTCAATATTCATTAAGTTTCGCATATCTTTCGAAGCCTACAAACAGTGAAAATACAAAAATCTGTCATTCGAATGATAACAGCCGCAAATGGATGAAACAACCTTGAAATATCAAGAAATAGCAATTACATGGAACCAATGAGAAGTATTGCGTACGCAAAGTCCGAGCAATTAAGTGGTTTTCAAAATAGAAAATCACAAAGTGTCATGTAAACGAAGACGAGGATACCTGTTAAGAGATCCAACACCCTCACCCTCAACTTAAGGGAGGATCCATCAGAAGATCGATCTGTCTTAGAAAGGGCCGGTCGACGCTACATTTTAATTTTTTAAACCAACTGTAAGATCATATCGAGAAAATTTTAGATCCAAATTATGACAGTTGTCTAATGTACTTGAGAAGGATATCGAAGATCAAAATTCTCCGTCTCTTATGGGTAGTCCACAAAACTATAAAAAAGAAATGTTTTTTTTATCACATTTTGCTTGTATTTCGAGTTTTTCTTCGTGATTTTCCATCATTACGAGCCCGGGAAAGTTTTGAAAAATGCAGAAAAGAACATTTTACACACTAAGCGATATTAATAATGGTTTCAATAACTTTTAATTATCGATAGTGTCTCTACTAAGCAAAACGAGTCTATAGTTTATAAGCGATAATTTACTAGTAATCTACTTTTAACCTCATCAAACCATGACGTTCTAAAAAGACGAATCCTGTCTTTAAAAGCTCTTGAAATTCCACATCTTACAAGACTTTCCTCGATTCACAATGGTGAAGAGATACGAAGAAAAGCTTAAAATACAGACAAAATACAGAAAAATTCTTTTTTTTAAAATTTTTATGATTCTCCTATAAAAGATGGAAGATTGTGATTTTTGGTGCTTTTTTCTAAGTACGTTAGGAAATTGTCATATTTTCGATCTTCTCGTTTACCTGCAAAAATCAAAACTAAATTTAGCATCGATCGATACTATATAAGACAGTGCTATAGATACCCTTTCTGTGCAGTTTCAATCAGACAATAAGAAATTACTTCTTCGTGATCTGACTGATTTTATTCAAAGTAAGAATTCCTTTTTATACGTCCAAAAAGTACACAATGAGAGAGAGAAGACAAAAGCAAGCGGAAAAATAATCAACATAAGGAAGAAAAGGTATGACAATTTCAATGGTACCGACGTACAAAAGAACAAAAGAAAAAAAATGAATGACCCAGATACATGTATATGATGAAGAAAAATGAGAAGATGCCTCAATAAAAGAAAGAAAAAGAAAAAATGTATACATATGAATACGAACGGTCATCACACTCATTAACATATATTTTTAGAGTGCTCTCTAACAAACTGGGCGGTCATTTGATGGATATCCTTCTATGTTTTTGTCCAGATTCTCTGAATTTTGGTTAAAAGTAATGATGGAACAAATACCGAAAGACAGTAATAGGGGTAGGACAGTTCAATTCAGTTCTTTCGAACTGAACTGAACTGAACTGTCCTATCCCTACTAATTACTTAACTAGTTTACAAGATAATTAGTTGATTTTTACATCATTCGATGCAGCAGACATTTTCTGCATTCAACTATGTAAAAAAAATTTGTTTATCATGAAAAATAACTTTTTAGCAAACAAATTACTCCGTCTTCTAAAACATCTGTTCTTCTTAGGAACTCTGCCTGTAACGTTTTTCATCAACAAATGAACCATATTGATTTTCAGAAAAATTTTCATGTATGATCATAATGTATATATAGTGAATTTGTCTAGCACAGAATAGATGAATGACAGCTATTCAGAAGGCATCTACTCAACGCACAATCATATATTCGAAGAATATTTCATTGAAAAAATATTGGTTAAATTATGAAAAAAATTATTTTGAATAACAGTAAACACAAAAATATCCAAATATAATGTATGATAGATGCAGATCATAGAGTTACGTCGAAAAATCAAGTATCGAATCAATGAGTTTTAAAATTGTTCTATATACGAATCGATGCAATTTTTCACGCTCTTTCAACATTTAAGGTAAAAAAATCGGACAAACCTTTCTCGACAGTCTTTTTGTCAAAATATTGGTATCGAATCAGAATTTTAAATTCGCAGCCACCCCATATATCAAAGCTCTGTAAATCTAAGAAAACATGGAGACCAAATTTATATTGGCAGTTTGATAACTAGTGTTAATTTCATAACTGTTTAGGAAAAGGTTCGATTGAGCTGAAACTGTAAGTCACTAGTGGACAAATTTTGTTCTCTTTGTTGTTTACACTAAAAATAAAAGTTCTTTCTTCGCATGTTATAATAGTAAAGCTTAACAAATAATCATATTCACTACATGTGTAAAGTTTAATTCGAATGAGATATTGAAATTTGGGGAGCGATTCTTGAGCGTTCTAGAATTTATTGCGTGCAGTGTATCATATATAATTATATGACATGATAATTTTTTGTAAGGCACTTCAATAAAATAAAATAAAAACAATTTTTCTTTATTTTATAAACATAAAGATTTTATTTATCGTTATTCAATTATTATAGAGAAAAATTAAAATGAAGTGACACCTCTAAATCACAGTGATCATGAATATGTTTGATTTTTATTATTAACTTTTCCCTTCTTATCCTTTGGGTCGATACTTAGTAGTTTTATACACATGAAATTGTTTTATTCATACACGCTTGTTTCTTTCCATCTTCTCCGTTTAAATGATAGTATTCATCATCAATAACGTTCTTTTCAGCGTATATGTCTGAAGGAGAAAAAAATTGACGAAATCACTCAGGCATGCTATGGATGGAAAAGAGTGTGTTACCTATCGCCGAGGAATACAAAAAAATATAACCCATCGTGCAAGCAAACGACAAAACTACATCATTCACTGATCAGCAAAAACAAACATATTTACGTGACGCGGATTTTCGTAAATCTCGGCCAACATTTGAATCATTCAGATTCCACAATTGTTGCAATTAGAAACGTAAGTACGTTTTCTTTATGAGTCGTTTACAATCCAATACTAACAAAAAATCAGGGTATTGTTTATTTAATATCTTCGCGACAGTCTCATAGTAACGCAGTAGCATGATAGGATTTATGAAAATAATTAAACTTGATCTTCATTTCCTAATCCTGTCAATCCCGAGAATTTTTGCTTCACAAAGTTGAATTAAATCTAGCTTTCTCACTATCATCTGTTCTGCTTTAAATAAACAGTTATGTGCGTTTTCTCTTTCCACTACTCTATTGCGACAAGAAAATTATTTACAATGAGAAATAAATTTTCTTCTTTGAGCGAGGAAGCAATGTATAGCGTGTAGCAAGATCATCGAACATAAATCTGCTCTTTGGCGCTCTAAATGCTATCTACGAGATAAAACTGATTTTAGAGCAATAAAGTCTTTTCTTTTGTCAAACACCGGTTTTCGTCCTACAACAACCACTTCTATCGAAACTGTCAGAAAATTTCTTTCTGAACCCTGACTAGTGACTGATATTATTCTCCTCGTCAGATTCATCTAAGTTTAATCAAATATTGATAAATGATGCAAAAGTTTCTAAAAAACATGTAGCACTCTTATATTTGAGCAGAAGTTGATATACCACCGCAAAACGGCATGTTTTGCAAAGTAATAGTCGTACATTAGCAGGAAAACACATTCGACCAGACTAAAACTGCCAAAAGACGTACTATAAAAGATGAAGATGCATAAGACCACAAATTGATCCTTTGTCTTGTTTTCAATTTTCGACTCTGAGATAGATATAAAATAATAGATCTCGATTCAACGAATTTTTGATACTATATTGTTGAAAATTGTGATTCTACTTTAGAGAAATAATTTATATAATTTTCCATCATACAGGACGTAGTGAGAACTTATCTGTGCATCTGTCCTAAATCGACTGAAAGCTCTGATTTTTTCCCGTATAGTTCAAGCAAGGAAGGCCTTGACAATGACCAGATCCTGCTGAAAAATCATAAAATCTACTGAATTTCAAACATTATTTCAACAATATTTTGAAAATAACAGAATACCTGCCATTAAGTTTTTCAGTATAGCTAGAGGATAGATAGATCTTTAAAAGATGCCGACGAAAACAAATCCTCGGTACTATGGGAAACATGAAGTTCGCCGTACAAACTTTCGTAGTACACCTTCATCAGCATTTTTTGTTTCAAACACAGTTTACATAGTAGCTGATATGATTAGCAGGCACACACATACTATATCATGTCTGTGACTCGCTGTATTTTTAAAATTTCTCAAAGAAGAATATGTAATACTTCTCTGGAGCAAAAACTAGTCAATTAATTCGGCAAGTGATGCCTTAACTATAATTTTTGAAAATTTTCATTCACATTTTATTAAGAAATCTGATGTTTCTCTGAGAATGATGATCCATACTCAAAACTATTCTCTGGCAGACATCAATGGAATAAATTGAGAAGTTTATCATAAGTAGCACAATTTTAATTGTGCTTTTTGTGAAACTCACATAATTTTTTTCGAAGAAAAGAAATAGGTGTAAGTTTTAAGTTAAGGTTTTTCCCGCTCCGCTTCCCCTAAAAAGATGCTGCCTAGTCAAACAACTAGTCAAAAATTTGAATTTTTTACGTGTTGCAAGCAATTCATGCATCAATGATCAAGAAAATAAATCAGAGGTAAAAAGTTGCACCTCTTGCATTTTATTTAATTTTTTATGTTTGTTTATATATACAACAGAGTACATTCTGACCGATCTTGGACATTATTTTGTGATACATACCACTATACTATTCAGATAACATTTTCAAATTCGAAATGTTGTTGTCATTGTAAAAATTTTTATTTTTAAGCATCCACACATTCATCTATATAAATAAAAAAATGATGAAAGGCCACGACAAAAGAGAAGTGATAATGAAAGATGGACACATTTTCATCGAATTAACAATAATGCCCCTCAATAATGGACAGACGCATGATCAACAAGAAATAGTCAGCGATGATATCGATGACAAAGAGACGAATCATAGGCAATACATAAAGAGTGAAGATGTTGAAAAGCATACTGATTCATTGAATATGTCTGATACAATAAATCTCAACATCGTTAGTGAAGAAATACCTGAGCAGGGTCGAACGGTGTTAGCAATAGAGGATTCGGATAATGTGCCAAACGAGGAACTGACTAGAAACAGTATCAATGATATTAAAGCAGAATTAGATCCTATTGTTCAATATGCTGAAGAACCTATATTACCACTTTCCAAAGCATGTTCTCCACTGGTTGATATTCTTCATAATTTATCATTCTACGTTCAATTGGCAGTCGATGAAACTTCAGAACAGCCGCCTGATGGTCTAACAATCGATGAAAGCGCTGCCATTCGTCTCTACACAATTGAATGGGAACCACCACATAGAAGTCTTTATTCAATGCTTAATTATACACTCAAGAATGAGAGTCGTGAGCATCTTCTACCTTATTTCAAATATTTGAAACTATTTTTAACTGCTCTGGTCAAATTGCCATGTGTTCCACCATTAACCATTTGGCGAGGAGTAACTAAAAATTTGAGCGCAGAATTTCCACCTGGTACACCAGTGACCTGGTGGGGATTTTCATCGTGTACAACTCAATTGACTGTACTAAATAACAATATGTATTTGGGAAATAGTGGTGATCGAACATTATTCTCTGTGGAAGCCATTAATGGTCGAACAATACGTCATCATTCGCATTTTGTTACTGAAGATGAAATTCTTCTTCTACCTGGCACTCACATGATAGTTCAATCACAATTCAGTCCAGCACCTGATCTTAATGTCATTCATTTAAAACAAGTTATACCAGAAAAAGTACTACTGGAACCACCATTCGAAGGTATTTTGAATATTTTCAATCAATTTATTTAAATTAATCATATTTATACATTTAGGCGCAGTTCTTTATCCAAAACCTGAGTAAATATAATCTCATTTTTTTCTTAATTAGATTTTTTATGAAAATTTTGACTACATTTGGCAGACGTCCTTGGTATAGAATGAAGAGATTTGTCATTCCAATAAGCTGTTTCATCATTCTGGTCATTGGAGGAATGATTTGCGGCTCTATTTTGGGAACAAGATCTAATATCAATTCAGGTAAGATTTTCAAAATTGATTTTAGTTCATTTTGGAAGAGCCCACTATTTCATTGCACATACTCTGAAGAATATTACAACTACTAGATTTTAACAAGTATACTTCCTGAATATTTTTTTTTCCATCGCCACATCATGCGCAGCACTATTTTCATTTGTAAAAAGAATTGAAGAATAACAAATTCTGATTGAAATTGAGAAAGAAATATCAGTAAAATACTTCATTTAGGTTAAAGAAAACTTGAATTTTCACATATGAAGAATTTTTTGGCAGAACATATCCATAAATATAGATATATCAGTCATTGATTTTTCCTACAATTATAGACTAATTTAGTAATACAATCCAAATAAACTTCTCTTCTTTAACCCTTTCATTCCTATGTAACAAAACAACATAGATTCTATGAATCGATAAATCTGTGAAATTTTATTGTGAATTAAGGAAGACTCTAACAAAGAAATTTGAATGAATAAACAAAAACTAATCGGTTAGAGCTTTGAGCCGAAGTAATGAATAATATGACAGTTTCTTTTGAAAATCAACTTTTAAAACGAATTTTGTGGCGAATGAAATGTTCAAAAATGTATCTTGGTGAAATCTACCTAGCGATTTCAATAAATTCACTAATAGAATTGACGAAAAATTAGGGGATATACGACATATTCACACACACGCATATTCCATATAGTGTTCATCTTCGGCTAGTACGGTGTCAAAGTAGATTACATCTTTAGTATCTATGATGAAACGACTCCTTTGCTCCTCCCTTATGCGATGAACGATCTGATGCATCTAAGTTAAAACAGAAAAAATACACTAAGCTTATAAGATGCGTAAACATAAAAAACCTATTGAGTAATTTCCATTAATAGACATGGAAGTTAATAATTCAGAGTTAATATTTCTGTCCAATTAACTTCCTCATATTGTCTATTTTAGCAACTGTGTGCAAAACGCCATTTCAATCAGCAAATTTATATAAAACTGGACAATTTCCAGTTTTTACAACGCTGGGCAACTTTAGCAATGGTACCGAAGCAGATATGGTGGTGGCTAACTGGGATGACAACACTATTAATGTATTCCTTGCCAATGGAGATGGAACCTTTCAGACTCCATGGCTCTGTAAGGTTGGACAATTGCCATACTCTGCGGTATCACGAGATTTCAATAACGATACCAATTTGGATTTAGTAGTGACCAACTCCTTCGACAATACCATCGGTGTGTTACTTGGATATGGGAATGGATCCTTTCAGGCTTTAATAACTCATACAGTTGGTCAAACACCACGCTCTGTAGCATCAGATGATCTCAATGATGACAACAAACTGGATTTAGTAGTGGTCAACAATTTCGACAATACCATCACTGTGCTACTTGGAAATGGTAATGGAACCTTTCAGACTCGGGCAAACTATCCGGTTGGTCAATCACCATCCTCAGTAGTATTAGCTGATTTCAATAATGATAGCAAATTGGATTTGGTAGTGACCAACTATAACGATAACACTTTCAGTGTGCTACTTGGCAATGGAAATGGAACCTTTCAGACTCTAATGAACTATCCTATTGGTCAATCACCATCCTCTGTTATATCAGCTGATTTCAATAATGATATCATGCTAGATTTGGCGGTGACTAACTACGGCGACAATACCGTAAGTATACTGCTTGGTAATGGCAATGGAATGTTTCACACTGCAATAAATTACGCGACTGGTCGCTCTCCACGTTCTATGGCATCAGGTGATTTCAATAATGATAGCAAATTGGATCTGGCAGTGGCCAATTATGGTGAGAACAGCGTTGGTGTGTTATTCGGTAATGGAAATGGAACCTTTCAAAGTCCAATCATCTATCCGGTTGGTCAATCAGTATACTCTGTTATAGCAGGGAATTTCAATAATGACAACCAACTGGATATCGCAGTGACCAATTATGGAGATAGCACCGTTGGTGTGCTATTTGGTAATGAAAATGGAACCTTTCAGACTATGATGAGCTATACGGTTGGTAAATCACCATCCTCTGTGGTATCAGGTGATTTTAATAATGATAACGAACTAGATCTAGCAATGACTAATTATGGCGAGAACACAGCCAATGTACTACTTAACGATGGGAATAAAAAGTTTCATATTACAATGACTTATGCAGTTCGTCGCTTTCCACGCGCTCTAGTATCAGGTGATTTTAATAATGATAATAAAACGGATGTGGCAGTGGCCAATTACGATAGTAGCAGCATAAGCGTGCTGCTTGGTAATGGAAATACAGGTTTTCAGCCGCCAATAGACTATAAAGTTGGTTCTAATCCACGCTCTATAGTATCAGGTGATTTCAATAATGATACGATACTGGATTTGGCAGTAAGCAACTATGGACAGACCACCGTTAGTGTGCTGCTTGGCTATGGAAATGGAACCTTCCATACTTCATTGTACTTTACAGTTGGTCAATCACCATCTTGTATAACATCGGGGGATTTCAATAATGATAAAAAACTGGATCTAGTAGTGACCAACTATCGCAGCGCTTCTGTAAGTGTACTAGTCAGCAATGGAAATGGGACTTTTCAAACTGCAATGGAATATACAGTTGGTCCCAACCCACGCTCTATAGTATCAGGCGATTTTAATAATGATAACAAACTGGATCTAGCAGTAGGCAATTTTGCAGATAACACTGTTAGTGTGCTGCTGGGTAATGGGAATGGAACATTTCAGACTCAAATCTTACATGAGACTGAGCCTGGGCCATACTATTTAGCATCCGATGATTATAATAATGATATGAAACTAGATCTGGCGGTGGCCAACAATTTGGGCAAGACTGCCAGTGTGCTGTTTGGCAATGGAGATGGATCCTTTCAGAATTTGATCACATTTCAGGCTGGAGACGGACCATACCATGTTTTATCGAGTGATGTTAACAATGATAAAAAACCCGATCTTATTGTGACTGATGCAAATTCTGGATACTTGTATGTTTTTACGAACGCTTGCGTGAACTAATACTCTAGTTTTCAGACTACTGATATATAAACTGATTGCTAATACGGCGTTACAAGTAATCATGAACTGTAATAAAGTACAACTTGCTATTAAAGGATGTTATAGAACTACCTTAAGTATGATCCAAACAGTGAAACAGATCAGTTGTTGAAGCTAATCGATTTAAAAAACCTAGATTCCATTTTTGGAGAATAACAAACAATCTTTGAGGGGTGAGGATGAGACTAGAAGCCATAATCTTAAGATTTCACATCAGCAACGACGATCATCAGATGGCAATTTAAAATCTATTTGATGTAATAAATAAATCACAAGATTAAACTATCAAACTGTTGTATATCCAAAAGAATATATAATGATAGTCTTATTTAACTGTGGTGAGAACAATTACTAGGAAAAATATTTGACTTATTGAGCTTTGTTGAATTTTCTAAAAAAAAGTAAATTATTTTTTTGATCTTTGTATTATGTACAATTGTTACTACCTTTTTTTTGAGAAGTTATGTTTTTGTTGTAGTAGATGCAAGGCTAACTTGGATTTATTTGGAATGATGCAGTTGTATTGCATAACTGTGATATAAAATGAGATATTATTTTGAAAAGTATAGTATGAAAAAAAATATTTTTGATACCTTTTATTGTTGTGTACTTCGCGATTTTTGGTTTTGTATTGTATGTTTATTGTAACTGGAATAAATTATATCTGGAAATATAAAAAAGAATAATAGTTTTTAAATGGGGAATAAAAATAATAGTATATTTTCGTCAAATAATGCTTTTTGTTCGTTGTTTCTAATGTAAGTTTGAATTTCTAAAAAGAATATTGGCGTAACATTTAAATTATATATTTAATTGTTTGGCTTATAAAATTTTTCTTTTGTTAGAAAAAACAGATAGATTTACTTATATTGGAAAATAAGTAAACTCTACCTGCTATATCTTAAACTTGCACTTATTCAGTACTCGATATTTTGTCGAATTGAAATGGAGAAAAAAAATTTTATTTTTTGCTTGTATTAATTTAAAATAAGACGAAATGTACTATTTATTATGATGCCAACGTGTTTCGTCCTTGTATAGAGGTGTTACTCATCAGGGCTGTATATCTAGAAAAGAAAAGAAGATATTTTCAATGCTGATTATTTATTTAATTTTTAAGCAAATAGAAATGTTTTGGAAGACACCCCTTGTTCAATATGCACTATTGACATGTTATTATGTCAGTGCACTTGTATGGTTTTATTTATTCAGGTATGTTTCCACGATTCAAGCATTCAGCATAATCCTGCTCGATGGTTGTTACACCTGGTTTTGTAGGTATTACCGGTTTAAATGTTTTAGATTGTACCACACACTAAAAAAAAGGATTTTTACCGAACCGAAAAAGGATCTTCCTCTCGATACACGGAAGATCCTTTATTGGTTTCGTAAAAAGCAGGTTTCGTATAAAACCAATTCGCCACACCTGTAATAAAAGGTTCCGTGAGAAAGGTTTCGTAGTAAAACTTTTCACGAAACCAATAAAGGAACTTCCCGTGTATCGAGGGGAAGATCCTTTTTTGGTTCGGTAAAAATCCTTTTTTTTTAGAGTGTTCATCTTGTGTCAGACCATCGGCGGGTTTGTCTGCACATCGCTGTTTAGCGACATAGACATAATGATTAATTTCAGGCAAAATACAGACGAGCGGTTGCATAGCTTCTTTGAGTGACACACGAGGCATTTCCTCATAGCCACAAAGGGGATCGAGCATTCGATGCAACACTTTAATGTCCAAGATGCGATGAAGACAATGTGCAATTTCTTCTTTCGTATCTGCGGCCATGTCAAATTGCGAATGTTCTAAAATAAATTCCGACCCATACTCTTTAGTGAATCGAGTTGGTTTTATTTTTATCAAAAACTAGAAGCTTTGCAACTCTAACATCTTTCTCATTATAATTGAATATTTGAAGGAAAAAAAATGTTGAAGCATGTTTTCAGAGAGCATCACAACAAATTCGAATAGCTCACTTGTTGGAGAGTTCTGCTGTTTCTTAGAACGATTTTCACCAGCTGAAATCTGAAATTGAATTTGGGGCCTGTTACGATTCCTTATAAAAAAGTCGAAAAAATGCTTCGAAATTTTGTCTGCCACATTCTCAAACATCGATTATCTTTATAAATGAAATTAGAAGCAACATTTGACCATCACTAAAAAAGAAGATAACATTGAATTAATATTTATCTTCGCCTCTTTTTCTTATATTCTCATCTGTGCCTGCTTACAGAGGTGATTTATTCAGCTACTTATATCTTCACATTCTTCATGATTCGACTTACACAACTCGTTCGCAATGTTTTCACCTCACTTTCTCTATTATTAAAACACGCAGTTATAAGCCCACTATCCGTATGCTATTCAGACACCTTTATCTACCAGAGTATCAGCTTACCACCTACGGATGCAGAGAAGCATCACTAACTCAGAATCCTATGAAGACTTTCAGTCTGATTAATTTGAATTTATTTTGCATCTTGTATAGATAATTATTCTTTATTAGTATGTAAAAGTCAAACTATTGAATTCAATTGTTCATCATCATTCTCGATGATTGAGAAACATTTTATGGTACTCCTCGTATTGTTGTTCAATGACGTCACGTGTGAGTCCAAATTCATTGAGTGTATAAGTATTTTGTCCTTGCTTGCCTTGTGGATTATGGCGAAGCCATGCTAGCATAGCTTGCTCGAACTCTTCTGACCAGGTAAGTCCGAAATGATCGTAAATGCGACGAACAGTATCGATTGGCTTCGAGACGAGGTCATCATATTGCACATCAAAAATGGGAACTTGCGGACTTGAACGACGAAATTTGACAATACGATTTATCTGAACATCTGTAGCACGTGAACGACGTTCGATGATCATTTGTCGATCGATATCCGCATCATCTTTGCTACTATCAAAATAGATGCTGCCGAATGCTAGCCCCAATCGAATCGAGGATGGTAGCACGTCATCTAGTCGACGATGTGTCATAATCAGTGAAACAGAAGGGTAATGACGTAGCAAAGTATGAAGATTAAAAATATGGTATGGAGTTTTTAAGAGCCAATGTGATTGAGGTGCATCAACACTATTTAACATTTGCATAAATATTTTATGATATTCGTAGACAAAATCCTTGTTTGTATCATCGTAAAACCAAGTAGCAAGCTCTGAACTATTTGGATGTTCTAAATGAGGGACTAGCAGACCACCTTGATAAAGGATCAATACATCTTCCTCATATGTGAAACAAGGATGAGAGGCATTTCGGTCTCGTTCATAATCAGCCATTCGAGGATCTTTCAAAATTTCCGCAGACGTCTGTGCTTTGATTTTACGTTGTGACTGACCAACAGCGTCCGAACGTGCCAGTGGTGGAACTGGACACAACATGTCTAGTGAGGATGGAGCCCTACTTGCAGGATCACAGGCAAGTAAATTGTAGAGAAGTGTCGTGCCAGTACGGTGTGCGCCGCACAAAACAAATAATGGAGGCATTGAATGTGTGGTCGTTTGTAGTTCTGGGTGGGCCACAACATAGTTTAGGACGTCTTTGCAGTTTCTGTGGTTCTGTTCGACAGATGTACAGAATAAATGTCGTCCAAGTGGTGACAAACGATCATTGGCGAGCACAATTTGACTAGTCATTTGAAATGCATGCAAAATTTCAGTATAAAAACCGAATTGTGCCTTCGCTTCTTCACTGAGATCGATATCGGAGAGAGTTACATTTGTACGAAGAACGGGCTGTTTTTCAACGTTTTTTGTATGCTCAATGGGTATATCGCAATGAGTTTCATTTTCCATGTGTTTCTTCTTGTTTTATGTCAAACAATAAACGACTCAAAAGTGTCCATTTTTCTCGAGCAGATTCTTCTTTCGCATTCCTTATCTCTACCATTAAGGACAAAATGTGCATTTATTGAGATAAGCAACAAGAAAAATGATTATGAGAATATATGATAAAGCCGTTTAGGACAACAACTCTCACAAAGTATCAATCTAAGACTAAAATTGGCACGAGTGAGTCTGGACAAAGACAATCATCACGATTAGATTGGGCTGAATCGTCATGGACAAGATGGATACAGATTTCACTATTCTCCTGGGTTACACCTATTCTCTCATTCAGTAATAAACACACACTTGTGGAAAGCGATTTTAATGAGGTTCCTGTCAAAGACCAATCTTCAGCCTTGTTGAATCGAGTGAGTTGGTAGGGCCCACGATGGCCGGGTATCTGGCATGGTTTAAACCAAACATTTTATAAAGATTTTCTACTGAGTTTACTTCTTGTTTTTCGACGAATCATGACACATGGGACACCCATAGTTGATTCGTCAAATTGTTCTCTTCATTAAAGATCAATCAGATTTATCACTTTATGCTGGTTATCCACTTGGTCTTGCTCTTTTCGCTGCTTGCATATTACAAGCCATTATTCTTCACCATATCTTCTTTCGAAATACTCGCGTAGGTATGCGAATTCGCAATAGCTTATCATCCATCATCTATAAATACTTGTTGATAATCAATACAGCCGCTCTGCACAATATGACCGCTGCTCAGATGATCGATTTAGTGTATTCGTACATGCTCCACTGCTGGCAATTGTCGAAGCTCTGGTTGGTTTTGGTTTCATTTGGTGGTTCATTGGTTTACCAACAATATTTGCGCATTCAGTGCTGATTTTATTAGTACCTATCCAGTTGATTCTTAGCCGGCAATTTAGTCGATATCGAAACACCACAATGGCATGTACAGAAAAACGTGTACAAACGATCGATGAACTTGTCAACGGTTGTCAAATTGTTAAAATGTATAACTGGGAGAAGGCGATGGAAAAACGAGTACGTAAAACACGTCGGCGTGAACTTTCAAATATTTATAAAGCGAACTGCATAATTTCTCGTACTACCTTTGGTGGTAGTTGCTTAATGGGTCGAATTTTGCTCTCCGAAGATATATTCACAACACTAGCCTTTTTCATCATGGTTCGAATTCCAATAACGAATGGATTACCAAGTGCGATCGAAAAATTTAGTGAGGCTCTTGTTTCTGAAAGACGAATCGATCAATTTATGCAACTCAACGTGTTATCGAATAAACGTGAAAAAATAGAAAACGACAATGCCGATCGTGTCATCTTAATGGAAGATGCATCGTTTTCTTGGCAAGATACTCCTTTATTTTCTCTTAATCTTAAAGTCAAAAGTGGAAATTTGATTGGAGTGAAAGGTCCAATTGGTGCTTGCAAATCAACTTTACTTGCTGCTATTCTAGGTGAGATTAATCCATACAATGGTCTATTTTATTTAAGTCTGAATTCATCAAATAAAAATGACATTTGATTTCAAACTGAAATGTGGGTCTAGGAGAGGTTAGTGAGGGTGAGATTTCGGGGACTGTAGGGCTTAGTCCCATATTACATTGGACTAAGGTGGGACTTGGCGGAACTTTGCTGAAATAGACGGGACTAAGGGTTTTGAAGTAAGACTACCTAGTACCATGAGAGAAATGCTTCGTCTAGAAGAATTTGATGTGGTTTTCTAATTTTTGAATTCAGTTTTAATTAAAAAAGACCATAGACTTAAAAATTCGGTGAAGTTGGTGATTTATTAATGATTGATGATAAAGGTGTCAATTTAAGTAGTGGACAAAAAGCTCGTATATCACTTGCTCGTGGTCTGTACGCTGGTGCTGACTTATATTTACTTAATGATCCACTTGCTGCCGTTGATCCAAAGGTGGCAAAACACATTTTTGATCAATGTATCGAAATGGTCACATTGAAGAATTGCAGATAGAATAAACGCCTACCATAGAACCATTACCTGATAGATCAGAAACAGATTGGGTACCTAATACTGATGTTGCCGATCGAAATTGAATTGTCAAGAATGAGACAGCAGTTGAAGATGCTACCAATTGGCGTGTTTGGCTACAACTATTTACTGCACCATCACTACGATGGTTTGGTTTGTTGCTCATGATTATTTTGATGCTAATCAATGAAGCTATGTATGACTTTTCAAACGTTTGGCTTGCTCTATGATCTACTAAAGATAAGAAAGAACAATGATCATCGTTTTATGCTTATGTTTATCTCGGAGCTATATGTTCTACCTTGATTGTAGCGATCATACGTTCTGCCTATGTCTACTATATCATGTTGCGTGGTTTGACCCATTTACACAATCGAATGCTCAAAGGTATGTTATATACTTCGTTACGTTTCTTTGAAAGTAATCCAAATGGACGAATCTTGAATCGAGGAAGTAAAGATCAACAAGTATTAGATCAAATGTCACCGCTAGCTTTAATCGATACGATGTAATATTCTCTGATGATTATTGGTTCAATTCCAATCATTGAAAAGACTAATCCATGGGTACTTCTTATTCTCATTCCTTTAGTTTCGTCAGTTTTGTGGCTTCATCGATTTTATATCCGTTTAAGCCATTAACTCAAACGACTCGAAAGTGTAACGCGTAGTCCTGTTTATACATTCTTCTCATCATCATTCGACGGACTCACTAGTATTCGTGCGTTCAATGTTCAAGGCGATTTTCTGAATATGTTTATGGAAAGAATTGATATCAATTCACGAGCTTACTTCATTCTTTATATCTCAACATGATGGTTTGGCTTACGACTCGATATTATGATATCCTTCCTCACGTTAGTGACTGCTCTTCTTGCAGTAGCTTTTCAACATCAAATCGACTCATCGGCAGCAGTGCTGAGTGTCACCTATTGCATCAGTATAACAGGTCTCTTTCAATGGGTGATACGTCAATCAACTGAAGCTGAAAATTCATGACTAGTACAGAACGTATTTATGAATATGGTCAACTGGTGCCAGAAATTCATCAACAGAACAGAGATGAGAACAATGTTTTCATTCAACCAACTGCAGATTGGCGTCCTCGTGGTATTTTCGAATTTAAAAACTAAACTTTTCGCTATTGTCCTGAACTTGAACCAGTGCTCAAAAATCTTAATCTACGAATCGAATCAAAAGAAAAGTTTGGCGTTATTGGTCGAACAGATATGATTTTTTCTTTTCTGAGACTATTAGTCTACTTTTTTTTGTCTAGGTGCTGGCAAGTCAACACTTCAAGCTCTCTTTCGACTTGTCGACCAATCAGCAATCAATGGAACTATACTTATTGATAGCACCGATATTAGACGTCTTTCACTCGAACATCTTCGCTCGCATCTGAGTATTATTCTACAAGTACCCATCCTTTTCTGTAGTAAACTTTGATACAATATTGATCCATTCGAACCATTCTCCGATGAAGAATGTTTGACAGCACTGGAAGCTGTTCAACTCAAACAATTAGTACGCAACCATCCCGATAGACTTCATCTATTAGTAGCAGAATCTGGTGTTAATTTGAGTGCTGATGAACGTCAACTAATTTGTGTTGCTCGAGCCCTTCTAAAGAAGAGTTCTATATTACTGATTGATGAGGCTACCGCAAATGTTGACCAGACTACCGATAGAATGATTCAAGAGGTAATTTCTGACAAGTTTCGTGATCATACCATATTAACAATTGCATAATTATGGTATGTATAAAAATAATCTAGCCGTATATTTGCGAATAGATGTGTGATAAAAAGGTGTTTTTTTTATTAATAAAACACATTCATAAAGCACATGCTTCAGACATTGAGCATGGACTTAGTGTATTGACTCGGATCTTGCGTTCTTTATAATCAACGGACCAACATCGGGCAAATGAACGAATAGCTGCTTTTAATGCTCTGTAGAGGCTTGCAGTTGAATGACCTTTGATAGAGGAGACTGATCTAATAGGAATTATTGAAATGGTCGAGATCGGCCATATTCTACAAATCACCTTGTACTGTTGTCATATTGATCTTGTCGATCTTTTTCACAACCTCATCAAGCATATCTTGCAGACGTCCAGTGATGAAAATGAATTCTACACCTTCAACAATAAATCGCTGAGCCAGGACCAAATTAATACCTTCAGAAGCACCTGTAATGAGTATTATTTTTCCAGTAAGTTTGCTCATATTTTATTTTCTTCTAGAAATGTCTGTTATCTGGTGAGTGTCAGTCGTTTTTTTTTATTTCTTATTTTGAATGACGCGTGTGCGTCCAAAATTATGACAATGCCCGCATGCTATCAACTTATCTGTACGTTCTGACGAATGAAAATAAAACTTTGACTTACATCATGCTGATGTTTTTTTTTCTTGTGTTGTAATTATATATACACGTATGATCCTGCATTACTCTAAAAATTATGAGCGAATGTCTGAATAGAAAGATTGTAATTTATTTAGATACTTTGGGCATATCAAAAGTAATGACGTCAGTATGTTATTTTCTCAGTAGAATGTCTGAACAAATTTTCTTTTCTCATGCGGTGATAGAGAAAAAGATGTTCTATTTTTCTGTACTAATTGATCACTGTTTAACTAGCATCATAACAATAAATTTCGATAAAAACTACTTTTTTGTACGGCTTTTCTAATATTTCACATCGCCATGCTTTTAAATTCCAGTTTTCGCCTACTTCATAGGCTGCTTTAAACCTTTTGGTCAGACCTAAGTAGAACAACATAAGTCGTCTGCCTATTGTTTTTTTTACCTTTTTATTGTATAAATCATTTCTTTCTTTTGAAGTTATAAAACATCATTAGAAAACGATTCAACTTATGTCATGAACATTGTAGCAAAATTACCGATGGAAGTTCTCTCTCAGAAAATACTCAAATTATACGTATGTTAAATAAAAATAATGAAAATAATGAATGCTTTTGAAAAAGAATAAAAAAACAACGTGAAAATGCTGTTCACAAAATGACGTCTTTTAAACGATTGCAAAACAACCAATAACAACAAATTAAAGACTTGTCGATGATGAGAAGCATCTATTAATGTCCACACGTATTTATGTGAATATAAGAAGATACAAATGCTCTAAAATTTCATTAAATTTTGTGCATGAATAACTATACTAGCTATCCAATAGATAATTATTATTTCAAATCTAAAAATCATTTTATTTCTAACAATATAAAAGTTTACATAAAATTTTAACGACAATTTTCCTAATCCTATTTTTCCTTGTTTTAATTGGTTGAGTACGTTTGCTGCTTCTTCAAATTTAATTTATTAGTAAATTATTTTAATTTTCCATCTTCAATCCATTTTGCACCTTGAATCAATGTATCACGAACAAGTATTTCCAATTGTGCTAGTTCA
Organism: Macrotrachela quadricornifera; assembly: GCA_022393335.1. Classification (NCBI taxonomy): domain Eukaryota; kingdom Metazoa; phylum Rotifera; class Eurotatoria; order Philodinida; family Philodinidae; genus Macrotrachela; species Macrotrachela quadricornifera. Next base: position 1,601 of record JAJEKB010003950.1, on the reverse strand, counting down.
GCTCCTAGACGTATCTGCATGAGCTATATTGTCATTTCTGTGAATTTCGTTGTAGTTGTATATCTATTAAGGTTGTCTGATTTATTGATGACAAAGATCTTATTGAACTAAACTAGAATTCTATAGAGACTAGAAGTGATTTATTTAATTTTCAGATAATAATTTGATTTCAAATACAAAATAGCAACAGTGTAGTGTGTGACTAGTAAGTTATTTTGAACAGGATATATATCAATCATTTCTATCTTGATAAAGAAAAGTTTAAAAAGTAGTGGCAGAGGCATTTTAATATCGTATAGTAAGCTTTAAGAAACTTTCTTTCTCTATGGTCTGATATAAAAAAGAATGATTTATATCAATTGAAGAGTTGTATTTTTATTTCGTGAATGTCTCATTCTTCGAATTAGTTATTACAATTATCTGAATTAAATGAAAAACTTTCATATAATATAGTTATCATTTGGATTACTCTATAAACATATGTCGTTTTTTTTCAATGTAATTGAGTTGTGAAGAATATCCATGATCAGTATTTATTGAGAACTATATGTACGCTAATTTTCAGGGCGATAGCTCATGTTTTGACTGAGATCCGAGAGGAAAATACTTTTGGCTAGTAGTGTAAATATGGCACTTGACGAGATTCTTTGAAAGTTGGATAAAAATCCGGATCGTAATAGGTAAAATTATTGAACTCACTCTCTTTTATTCGAATTGAAAATGGGAACAAATACAGAAAAAATAAAGAAGAAAATACCAAACAATCGAGAATATGAGAGGTAAAAATTACTTGAATGACAATATGGAAAAAAGAAAACATTAATCAATTAGAGTGATGGTGATAATATAACGGGAATGTTGGTTTTTTCAGTGGTGGTGCGTTTTTTTGCCATATTTTCTACAAAGAAAAAAAAATTGTGAATTAGTTCAATACCATAAAGCACTTCAAATGATAATCTCAAAGAGGAATGCATGAATGATAAAGCAAATCATCAGCGACACTCTCTTAATGAGTTATCATCAAAACAATATATTGACACAACAATACATGCCTTATTTGCCGACTTGTGGCCAACCACAAATTTTATAACAACGATTATTACAAGAGGTAAGTTCAGAACCACAATATTTCTTATTAATAATACAGAGATTAAGACAGCTATTAGTACAACTTATAACATCATTAGGATCACAAGCACGTTTCCTGATTAAATTATTTGGTTCATCATTGACTCCGGATTGATTCACTACGGTCCGTGCCATGCAAATTGTATCTACCAGTAAGAAGAAGACGATCAAACAGAGTAAATGGCCGACTTTTTGCATTGTTTTCTGTTGCTGTTTGACGCGTAATGATAATGTGATAAATCAGTAGAATTAAGCTTGTATGTAGTATAGTCTTAAAATCATGCTTCGACTTTATATATACTTCGATCATCGAATAAGGCTGAGTGTACAACAAAGCAAATATTTTTCTTATGAATGATGAAAGCGACAGGCGTCTTTCTATTCTCAGAAGGACAGCCAATATTATCTGTTACTTATTTATTTCGGCGAAATTACACGTAGTTAGTAAAATCTGATGAAGTTTTTCATAGTTT
>JAJEKB010003949.1:0-14899 GCA_022393335.1 Macrotrachela quadricornifera | reverse complement strand
TTGTAGAGAATTTCACGAGGAATCGTTTGGTAAAAAACATTTTTCCTTAAACACTGAAAAATGAATGAGTTACATGAAAAATACTGAGAGCGCCATTCATTTTGACTCACCCGTTATTTTAACAAATTTCAAATCTCAGAGAGATTGTATTGTTATAATATCTAGTCTGTTTTAGTTGCTGATATTATTGTCAAATAGATGATATGTTTGTTTTTAGCCTTGTCAAACTCGACACTTTCAATTTGGAAAGATCGTCCTGGTCGGATAAGTACTTCTTCTTCGTCAGGATAAGCAGATAGAGACGAAATATCCATGTTTAATGTACGATATGAAGTACGACTTTTGACATTTAACACAAATAAAACATTTCCGAACTGTTCAGCTTTAGTTCGATTGCGACTACAAGATGTAAAAGCTTGAAATGACCGTCGTGAATCATTGCATTGAGCCACACGTTTATATTCAGCTATCATTTCATTACTCAATTGAGCACCTCGATATACAGTAGCACTTGTTCGATGATGTCCATCTTCATAAGATAAATAATAATAGAGAAGAAAAGCAAAGGCACCAAAAGTTTCTAATTTATTTCGCCAAATATTTTCATGATCTTTATCACCAATAAGACGCATGGTATGATTTAAATTTTTGTAAAGAAATGATTCCATAGAATAAAGATAGACACAACATTCACCAATCTCTTTCTGTGTTTTATCTTTAACTATTTCCAATTGTTGAATTATCCATTTAGCTTCACATTGTTTTCCAGCTAGCTGTCCTTCATGTAAAATACCTGACATTGCTTTTTCTACTAATTGATGTTTTTGTCTCTCCCAATCATTGACAGCTTTCATATTGAATAGTTCCATGAAACTATCGATGAAAATCTTTTTGAATCCAACTAAATCATGAAACGAACTCGTGGGTGCTATTGGATTGGGCATAAAACGTGCTTCTCTCAAACGTTTATCTCCTCTATTCATTTCTACTCGTTTCACTGGACGTTGTTTGCTTTTATTATTGTTTGAAATCTGAACTTGATGTTCAAAATCAATATGGCAATCATCAAGAATGACAAAGGGTTTCTTCAACGTTGTAAATGCATCTTCAATAATTTCATTTTCAACGTCAGAATATCGACTCCATTCAGGCAATTTCGTGTTTAAAAATGGATCATTGTTAGATTTCCAAAACCATTCAATATATTTTTGTGCCATGATTTCTATTGACTATAACTAAAAAAATTTAAATGAAAAAATAAACAAGAATTAAACAATCACTGAATATATCCTCTTTTTCATTAGCAATTCAACATCGAATTAAATTTTTACATTATAGGAACTAAATTTATTAAATGAGCTAGTATGTTTGATATGTAATAATAAGAAAACAAGTCTTAGCTGCTTGCAATAGTTCATCTTATTTATCTGACATTGCGTATGAAGCATATAATTTGATTTAATAGCTTCGATTTTGTCATTATGTATATTGGGAATTGTCGAAGCAACGAAAAATAAAGACGAGAATCGAAGTTACTGAATGTATATAGAAGGTATGGTGAGAAGAAGAAAAATATTTGAAATGATACAAGAAAATATATGGAGGACAAACAGACATTAACTTTGTTCTATGCCTAGATTATTCATATTCCACAAGGATTTGAAAAAACTCATTGGTGAGCCAAAATAATTTTGACAAGCAGACATATTCTTCGTAGTAATATGCTCACAGAATTCCGTTTGCCATTCTTGATTCTATATTTCATGCCACTTTTATCCCAGCACATGTGAAAAATATATCAATTAATTCTCATCTTACAGAAATTCATGGAACAGAACGAAACAGACTCCTGGTTTTGTAGTTTCTAGTTTCAATTCATCCTATCTATCTTATATATCACAGTTATCAGAAAAAAAGGTATTATTGAATTATATTTCGAGAAAAGGATGTTGATCTCATCTTTTACAATCTAGAGAGGTACACTACGGCTATAAATTTTTTTTTTCATTTATGCTATTCTGTTGTGTTTATTAGAAAATATACTGTTTCACATCTGAATATCTACGTAAGAATTACAACTTAAAATTGAAAATATCATCAAGATTAATTGTATAATATGTAACTAGAGGTGTAAATCAAGTCGCTAAACTGCCGTCGCCGCAGCAATATATATTGACTGAATTTCTAACATTTTGAACACATCATGGCATCTTCTAATTAGTTATATGAAATAAAGAGAAATTAGTACTTACTTTTTCATTTATAAAATTTCAATAACAAATTCTTTATAATAATGCTGGTAGTAAAAACAAAATGATTAATGTTGTATGTCAGTTACAATTATCGCTGAATGTATTGTCAAGGTAGCGTATGAGAAAGTCAAACTCAATTTTTTTATTTCATACTTATAAACCAGCGACACGCAAGGAAGGAAAAAAAAATATGAAAAAAAATTTTGAGGGCGAGAATGGGTGGAGGAAAGTGAAGTAAGTAGTTACTCTCGCTTCCTTTACATCTTCACGTTCAAAAGTTTCTACATGAATTTCTTTAACGTTTGGTTCATTTTTTCAAAAATATTTAGTTCATCTATAAATAAGTAAGGGAAAAAAACCTAATCAAAGAAGATTATTTGAGCTTATAAAGTGGAATTGATATGACAAAATATTTTATTAAATCTATAAGTTTGTTCTTCTTCAACAACAACTTCATACCAATGGATGATTCATAACATATAGCTATATTTTGCATTGCATATATTAGTCTATAAAAACGTTTTATTTCAAAAACAAAATATATAACAAGATGTAACATGAAAAGCTCTACCATTTACATAAGATCGCCTAGTTTATAGTTGCATTTTTTATTTTTCAAAATGAACAAAATTTGGAATGAGCAAAGTAAGTGATCTTATGTAAATTGTAGAGTTTTTCGCATTGCATCTTCTAGTATATCTTGTTTTTTTTCATGGAAATATATTATTAACTTGATGCGTACTTTACAGATGATCCTCAAAACAAATCTAAATAGAAGAATCAACAGTTAATCTTCATATTTGCTGCTATGAATGTGATAGTCAATAATCACTAATATCGCGTGAAGACTATAATATATTGTTCTACATAGCTATAAAACGCTAAGAAGAGCTATAATACTTTGGCGTGAAACTCAGGGTAAGGAGTTGTTGGTTTGATCAGTTCTTTTGCGATGAGTTTTTTATTATTTTACGGCTGTAGTTAGTTTTTTTTTATAGAATAGTATAGATTATCTAATGGTATAATAATACTGACAGATCAAAAGTTAGCTTTGTAGAAGACATAAATTAAAAGATATGTGAAAAAAAGTGTGACATATTTCATTAATTTTTTAAATTTATTTATTTCACATAGATAACAACTTATTTACAAAGAAACATAAGATAGTTGGCAACTATCAACTATTCTATTTATTAACTGCGGAGATACTGTTTGAGGTATTTCTATTTATTAAAAAATTATTCAGTACTATTGTTGGCATTCAAACTGATGTTAAAGTCTTCATTTCCATTCCCCTCCTTTTCGACTAGTCTTTCGTATTTATCTACATTCTTTATATGATCTATACATGTACATCCTTTTAACAAAGGATCACCGTTATTGAGCATACCACAATATGGATAAGAATGGATGTTTACCTATTCGTTTATTTTTATTCGTAACTAATATCAAAATGAAAGTCACCATGATTATGATTATCACTATCTTGATTGGGATCTATGTTTATTTTATTTCATAACAGGCTCATGGATCACAAATAAATGAAACGCTATCAGAAAATGATAGATACTGTCTTCTAGTGTATGATAGACTGATAAAAAAATAATAAATACATACCAGTGAATTAAAAAAATCAAAATAAGGCGAGTAGTTGTACGTGAAATGAATGATTATCTATATGTACTCGTGACTTTCACTTTTTGAAATAGTGTTAATTGTAGCTAGAGGCTGGCTCTATACATCCATAGTCCGAATACATGATAAGTGTCTTTTGTTGAGTAGAAAAAAATGCGAAAGATTGAAAAATACTAAAAACAAAACAAATCAAGTTTTTAACTTAATATATCACCAAAATACTATAGTTATCATAGATTCTTTCTTAAAACATCATTGAATCGCATATTACTCATTTGTTTAAAAATGTTTCCATCTAAATATAAATAATAAGGAAACAAATTTGTTTTATGTTATCTTTATATCTGTTTTTTTTTAAATATTTGTAACAAAATATACTTAGCTATTTATTAAACGAAAAGCATATTTTCTTAACCTTTGAGGACGGAATTATTTTCCAATAGTAAAACCATTGTTCGACCGTTTTATTTTATTTTAATCTAAAATCATCGCATAAAAATCTGATGGCACTCGAAAAACAGTTTTTGTCATCTTTTAAACAAAATGTCAATTTGCAAGAAAAGCAGTCGACGTTAACCCTTTGAAGCCGCGCGACGCGAATTCGCGTCCTCATATTTTGATACGTGAATAGCTTTGAAAAACACGATCTATTGATCTTTTTAAGGCATAAATTGCATGAACATGTCCAATTAGAATATCTATGCGGTTAAGGTTATGTATGTCTAGTGGTGACTGTGAGACTTCTCTCATATTTCTGACAACTGTCATATAATTTAATTGGTTAGAATATGAATTAAGTTGACGGAACTTCGTGACAAAGAACTAGATCACTTAAGAGCATTTAGTGTTATGAAAACTGCTGAAGAATGTCATTTATAGAAAAGAGATTTCTCAGTTGCTCGCATCTGATAAATGAAATAGAGTGAATTTTTACATAAAACGTCACGAAGGGCAAAAACTGACTGCTTCTCAATGACGTATACTATTTTTTCTTTTCTTCCTGCTATTTTACAATGATGTCATGAGTTATCTTTTCTGTCATCTTTCGTTTCTTCGAATTCATTCGAGTAGATTCTTTCTCTTTCTGTAATATATCTTGGTTTTGTTCTTTTTGTTTAAACAATAGCGTGACTTATCTCGATATATCCTATATTTCTTTGATATCTATTTTGCACGAAGCAACATTATGTCCTATCGGAAATTCAACAAAGAAATTGATGAAGATACAATGGGCTCAAAATCTGGCTCTGAATCGGAAGGTTTTTCATTTGATGAAAGTTACATTGAAAATGAGCGCAATAACGATTCGGAAGAGGAATTCATAAATCCGTTTGCAAATGCATCTACTACATTGAGAAATTGGAAAAAAGGAAATTTCTATCCTCGTCTGTTCAGTTTTAATTCAAGTGAGTGTGGATTATCTTCCAACATGAGAATTTTTACTCTTGAAACACCAATTGACTTCCTCGAACTATTTTTTAATTCAAATTTAATTGAAATGATAGTTAAGGAAACAAACAGATACCACGCAAATTCTGCACGAATAAACTCAAGTCATGCAGCTCCATGGTCTGATACAACAATTAATGAAATCTATACCTTTCTAGCTACAGTCATGCTGATGCGTCATATGAAAAAAAGTCGTATTCGTGATTATTGGTCTACGAATCACCTTATTGCCACACCTATATTTAGTGAACTTTTCACCAGAGATCGATTCAAATCTTTACTTTCTAATCTTCATTTCAACAATAATCAAAATCAAGTAGCTGCTGTTAGTCTTTACAAAGTACAACCAATTATAGATGAGTTAAATCAATTACCAAAACCAACTTGGTAAAACTGGAGCCATAGTTACAACTTTATTAGAACGCTTCTTGAATAAAGGTCATTCTTTGTTCGTAGATAATTACTATTCCAGTCCTACTTTATTTGAATATCTTCATCACTACAAAACTGGAGCATGTGGAACTGTTAGGAATAATAGAGCTGGTTTACCAGTCTTTGAAGAGGAAAAGACGCCCGATGAGTAAGTATTTTATCACACGAATAATTTACTTGCATTACAATGGATTGATAAACGCGAAGTCACAATGTTATCCACTCTACATGAACCAATTATGGTTCCAACCGAAAAAGTAAACTTTGCAACGGAAGTACAAAAGATGAAACCTCTTTGTGTAAAAGACTATAATAAAAATCGGGGTTTGGTCGACAAGTACGACATGCAAACAAGCTTCTCAGACTGTATCCGCCGATCGATAAAATGGTACAAAAAATTCTTTTTTCATTTGTTTGATCTTGCAGTTTATAATGCATTTATTTTATACAAACTAAAAAAAAAATGTCAATCTTCATTTGGCTACTTATCAACTTGAGTTTGATTCGAGAAATTATTGGACAGTACGGTGGTCAAGTGCGAAGTTCAATTGGTCGACTACCTTCTGAAAGTCCACTCCGACTCACATCGCGACATTTTCCCTCGCGCATTCCATCAACAGCAATGCAAACAAATCCAAGGAGAAAATGTTATGTTTGTGCTAATATCGTCAAGAGAGTCAAGGCAAGGAGAGATACTTCGTACGAATGTGTCCAATATGATGTAGGATTGTGCCTTATAGACCGTTTTGAAGACTATCACGCTTTAAAAGTCTTCTAAATCATATATTTCGTGAAATTCTTCCAAAATAAACATTAGTTTCTATCTAGACAAAGTTTTGATATGTAAAAATAATCCCGGCCTCAAAGGGTTAATACTAGTCTGTATTCTTTAAGTTTTTTTTCTTAACAAATAATCTGTCGATAGGAGAAAGCGTAAAACTCAAAACTATATGTAATGTTTATTTCAGGATATTTAAGGAAAACATTATTTCTAGTGTTTTGCTTCTCATAAACATTTTTGCCATCTTCATGCTATCCCTATGAATTAATGTTTATATCCAATTAAATGAACAGCAGAGTGTTTATTATTTAATGTAAGATAATTAAATAATAACTCTTTCGAACTATAGAAAGAAGAAAAACTATCATGTATTAATTATTCTTTAATGTCAACGAGAGATGTAAATAAAATTTATGTAGAAACAGAAAAAATAGACTGTACGATCATGAATATTTATGCACGATTAATATAAACAACGATTGTTTTTTTTATTGTACGTGTACATATATATTGTTAGAGCACAGAGTGATGAGAATAATATTCACTAACAACCTATGCGATGATATGAAAAAAACGTAAAGAGAAACGTCATTGCCCACGGCTTATAAAAAATAATGAAAGAGCCGTCATGTGTGACGATACATTCATATACATATATATGTATGTATAGAGTCAGTTTTTTTTTAAAAATACAGTGTACAGTATTCTTACATAAAACCTTTGAAAAACAACGTGATAATAGAAAAACATAATGAGCTACAACTTATTTTTCATAGGATTATTTCTCATTCTATACAAGTTGATTAATAATGCCTCTGCAGATGCACCTAATTTTGTATCTTCTTATGGACTTACAGTACGTTCTTCTATTAAATTAAATACTACACTCTATGAAGTAGTTGTATCATCAGAAGAAGTACGTGGTGATCAACACATTCGAATACTTTTACCACCTGATTATACAACTAGTGGTAGATGTCGTCGATATCCTGTTCTCTACTTATTACATGGCGCATATGATAACTATACAGAATGGACAACAGATGGTGCAGCTCTAAGTGTTTGTGGTAATCAATCATTAATTACTGTTATGCCTAATGCTGATCCATTTGGACACTATACGAATTGGGTTAATCCTGGTAGTGCTGCTCCTCAAAATTGGCGAACATTTCATATGGAACAAGTAGTACCATGGATTGATATTAATTTGAGAACAGTAGCTAAAAAACAAGGTCGTGCTATAGCTGGTGTTTCAATGGGTGCATTGGGTGCAATACGTTATGCTGAACGATATCCTTCGTATTTTATTTATGCAGCAAGTTTGTCGGGTCTCTTAGATCTGCGTGATCCTCGTATTCAAAATGTGACTCTTAACTTACCGTACGATGGAAAGCCATTTTTAGGTCCATTTGGTTCCCCTAATGTATCTTTGCCTTTTAATCAATGGTATGCACAGACTACGACCACTCTTGCTGCCGATCTACGTACTGTAAATGTAGCAATTTATGTAGGCAATGGTGATGAAATAGAATCATTATTACGTGATGGTGCTTATGTTTTACGAGACGTACTGAAATTTTTTAATGTTTCAACGTATTTCAGTGATCACGGTAATGGAGAATCGATTGGAAATGGTTGTAATGGAGGACATACATGGCCATGTGGAAATGCCGAACTTATGGATGTTGTACCTCGTATAATGGCTATATTGGAACAACAATCTAAAAAAAAAAATATTTTTAGAAAATCTAAGCGTGGCACACGGTAGAAAATATTTTGTTAACGTAGACTCAACATTGACAATAAAATGACTTAAAATTATTATTTTTAAACATTCGAAACAAATCGATTTAATTTTATTTTTATATATTTTTTTTTATTGATATAGTCAGTGTATTCCTTTTTAGAAGCGGAACGTACGATTTCGATTTACGATCACCTGCTACGTCGGCTTCCTCATAAAAGCTTGCACATGGTATAACAATAAAAGGCCATTACCTTTAGCAAAAAACTAAGCTAATGTCAATTGACCTGAAGTACAACCTTTTTTTCTTTGCTAATTTTGTGAATCTTTCAACTAATTCAAGATTTTTTGGAAAATTTTCTTTTGAAAAACGTGATAATATTTTTCAAATATCGTTTTCTTCTAAATCATTTTCACTTTTCAGTTGCTTTGTAAGCATTCCACAACCTCATGATGAATAATACATAATAACTACTATAAACAATTATTTTTAAGCGAAAATTTTACTTAAATAAACTAGTATTGTTTATGCAGTATAACTTTGACAATAAAATCAATACTTAATTTAATTCATGAATATTCAACTTAGTTAAACAACATCAATTTTATATAAGTAAAGTTTTCGCTTAGAAATAATTATTTCTATTAACTTACATTCACAGTAAAATGAGCATTTATATAGATAAAATAAACATTATATTGAATGAAATCAGACTGGTTATGTTAATGAAGTTAGTGTATTAACATCAGAATAAAGGACAAGGTGGATGGATGGGGAATTATCGACAACCTAGATCGATGCTTCTAGTGGACGGATCCCGCCGGAACCTACAGAAAACTAGGCCTTTTTCGGTGAATTTTCGCCGTTTTCACACCGGATTAAAACGGAAACGACAGAAAAACGACACGGTTTTTAGAAGCAGTATTTCCGCGCAATTTCTCCGTACCAGAACTGTTCAAAATCTCTGGATTCCAGCCACCCTCAAAAGCTGGAATAAATCAACATCCCACAGAATATTCATTGGAACAACAGCGTAAACTACCGGAAACGGTGGGAACTAAGCCGTAAACCGGTGGAAATCACAACGTATCCTATTGTTGAAGACATACTAGCTTTCTCATACTCCTTTCAGTAATTCTTCTCCAAAGCTCATTATTCAGCTTATCATAAATTCAATTTTTGATACATGCGATTCTCTAAGTATTTTCCCATGATTATTCAGGATTTAAGTAAGTATTTCTCATCGTTTTATCGATGGATTTCTAAAGGATTTTGCTCAAGATTTCTCGAAAAATTCAAGAATTTCCCAAAAGATTTCCATAAGATTTCCTTGAGAACTTCTCAAGGATTTCCGGGATTTTGTCATGTGTTTCGCTGGAATTTTGTAGGATCTCTCCTACTCTCTGGATCTCACTAAACACTTTTCTAGGGCTTAAGTTTCACTAGGCGCTTTCCTTGTCTCTCGATTCTATTAGGAGGTTTTCTAGTTTTCTTGGTAAATCTCTGGAAACATCTGCAGAAAATATTACATGAAACCAGAAAAAAAAACTTTTATATATAGTTGTTAGTTTGCAAAACAAAACAGTGAATAAGTAATAGTCAGAAATTTTATTTAAATGGTATTTAAATTTGATTTTTGAATTTTTTTTGAAACATGAACAGTTAGTTAGTTACTTAACTATTTTCAAATGGTATGTTTTTCAAAATTGTTTTCTCCGAACTAGATGGATATTCGATTTAAAGAAGATTCTAGGTAGTGTAAAAGAGCATTGACTTCCTTTTTGTGTGAAATATCTGTGTAGTGATAAAAAGAAACATCGTCCCGCAGATACATGTGAATCTGTTAAATCGAGCTTTAAACAATTATTGAGCATAAATTGTGGTGAAATTTTCAAGAATATAATGTATTACTAGAAGTCTTTTTTCGATTATATAACGTAGTAGTGAATGTCAGTTTGTAAAATATGGTGAAATTGGAAGAGCAATTCACTTCAGATAGTATTTTGAATGACGATGAACGATAGAACAATCAATGTATTGAGGGAGGAACACTTGGAAATGACAAGCACTCATGATTGCAAGTTTTTTATTCATATGTGTGTACTCGATTTTTTCGAGGATACACTATGTTTCATGCTTTCGGAAGCATCGAAATATATGGAATTATGAGCAAACCTATACAAAAAATTTTTTCGAAATGTTTCTGTTCTTATTTTAAACAATTAGATAATGACTTTTCCAAATAAAAGTCTTTGATTGCTGTACTAAAAGTTGATCATGTGTAAGTATGATTTACTTTCTGTTAAATAGTGAATAAGAAATTAAAAAAGGTATAATTAAAAATTTTTTATCTTAATACAAGAAATATCGTTTTATAATAGGATAACTACATTTTAATACAGCAAGGCATAACGATTAATTTATTTGAATCAGATATGTTTTTTCTTGAGTTTGTTAATATTATTAGAAAATGATGTAGATAAAATAATTGAAAATTATTTTTATTTCAGAACAATAAATATCTATGGATAATATAAAATATTGATAAATGTAAAGAGAATGAGATTTCAATAATAATACAAGTAGATAATTATCTGTTTAACAAAACACTACAGATATATGATTGTTTTGAAAAACTTCAGAATAAATTGATTGATTTCGGTGAATATAATCGAAAAATTTGGATTAAAATTAATACTGATTCTGAACGTGGTGATCATATGAAAAAATTTTATTTAATTTATTCCATTGGACAATAATACGTAGCTGTGAGAAATGATTTATATGAAAAGAGAAATCTTTATTGAAAAAAATACATGTTTTTTTCAAATAACTAGATAAAACTTAATTTTGTAACTGGATGTTGCGCGCAGGATTTTGACAAATCTGTTAAAGTTTTGAAGAAATTTTGTTGTTTTTGAAGATTCTATTAAAATTTCCGCATAGTTGGAAATCTTGTAAGATACTCCTATTGCCGAACGATGATAAAGTCCTTTAAAAACAATTTCATTCTTCATAGTCCAAAAACAAAATAAAATATATTAAAATAGATTTCAAAGCTGTTTATCATTATATTCATTTTTGATTTTTTGACGAAATTTGAGAATAGAAGGGATAGATTTTCTAGCATGATCGTATAATAAAAATTTTGAAATTTCCAATATAAACAATAAATAAAAACATGGCGCAGATCGTTTCATATAGCTACGGTACAACCTAAAGCTATAAAAAATACAAAGAACTAGAAAAAATCTATCGTAAAAAAATGTTTTTTGGAGAAATAGACACTTCTAGTCTCCTTTCGCACTTCTAAGCGAAATATATATAATTTCTTGAAGGATTATATTCTAACATATCTAAATTTTAAGCTAGGTATTTTGTCAATCATACGATAGAAATTATTCTTTCTATCATTACGAATTGATTAAAATCATACTAAGGAACAATGATAGTGTGCATATAATAGTCTTGATAGTTGCGGTTGAAAATTGATTTGCAATCGAAAGGAAATTCAATTAGCTATAAATATACATTTCTAATTGTTTTTTTAATTAGGTGACTTTAATATAATTTATATGATTATTTAGGAAAGTGCTATGATTTTTCGTGACTGTTCCCAAAGAAAGTTTGCAATTAATTTATTTGTTTTTATACTGCTATTGACTTATAGACTAATTTCAATCAAGTATTTTTTTTAATTATATTGTTTATGCATATATATAAGTTTACAGAAATTAAATCTATGCAAGTTGTACGAGAACAATGTTTATTTTCAATGAAAATTGATAATTAATCAACTAGAAACTGTCCTAATAGCGTGTGTCTAGAAAGCAACAACATATACATCTGCATGCTTTCATCAAAAATTCAGTTATTAGATTTCAACTTTCTAAACGATTTTGAAAACCTCGATTCGCATGCTCGTTACCGGACAGGAAACGATAAGATATGATTCATATCCCGGCCATTGGTAAGAAATCAATGAAATCGCCATTAGGAACTGTACAGGAAACGGTAGTATACGATCCATGTCCAGTAGATGGTAAAGAATACATGAAAACGTCGTTAGGAACCGCTCCGGATACGATAGCCGGATCTAAATTTCACATCCACAGTCAGTAATATTCTGAAACTAGAATGGAAACGGAGACCAAAACCGGCGTTAAAATTCCGCTACAGGAATACACCGGAATTTCATCAGATCCGACCAGTTCCTGCCGTACGAAATTGACATGGGTAATAATAAAAATATAAACATGAGTATGTAACGATAAAAGATTTGAAATCGACCAGTATGATATAGGATGTATCTTGTACATACCTTGGTGTAGATAAATAATAAAAATCTTGAATGTATTTTTAAAAGATGCGACGTGAAAAGCTCTACAAATGTGTCAAAATAATCACTTGTTGATTTTGTTTTTATGGCATAGCTCTTCATACGCAAAATAAACAAGTTTCATGAGGATGGCAATAATTATAATAAAAAAAATATTTCGAAGACTTTTTTATTTTGCATATATTTCAGTTTGAGAATAAGATAAGTTCATGAGTTTTATTTTAAACGATGCACTATAAAAAGCTCTACAAAATGTATGAAACAGATCTCACTTGTAAAATAAAAAAGTCGTCGAAATATTTTTTTTATTATACTCAATTCGATGGGAAGTAACACCATCGTCATCAAGGTTCTTTTTTTCGAGTATGAACTATGCCATCAGAACAAGTCAGTATCTATTTATTAGGATACTTTTTGTAGAGCTTTTCACGTTGCATCTTTTAAGAAAAAATTCAAGATCTTATCATTTATTTACACCGAGATATACGTGAAATAAAAGAATGTTGCCAACGTTTTGATAAACTCTGCATTCTATTTTGTTGATTTCGAAAATTTTATCGTCACATACTCATCTTTATATTTTTACTATTATAAAGGAAGATTTTATTGAATTATATATCATTTGAAAGGCCATCACAAGTATTCGACGATGATATAAAAATATAATGATAAGACACTGTTCGATGTGTTCGTATATGCGAATATTGCCGAGCCTCAAAACTTATGAAACACCCTGTATGTGTACATATGGATTTTTTCATCGATTTTTCTGATAAAATAAAAATATCCCCATAATTATTCATAACAAAATAGTAGTTGGTGTAGTTTCCGCATTCTACTCAAATATTACTTTTAATTTTCGATCTTTTTACTATTCGATATTTATTTTTTCGATGAAAGTACGGTAAACCAAGACAATGATTTGTTTTTGTTATCGTAAGTCCTATAACTTCGTGGGCAAAAGAAAAAAGACGCTATTATCCTTCACTTGAAAGAAAAGAAAAAAAAACTGAGTATAACTGAAGAGGAAAAGAATGCATCATCAAATATCAAAACAAAAAAAATAATAATCCTTTTAAACACAAACATACCCAAATAGAGGCAAGTGCGAGCGAAAAAGAAAGAATGTTATACAAATAACATTCTTTCTAAACACATGGAGCTATACGAGAAAGAAACTGATTCAACGCACATATCATGGACGCTAATAGTTATACCATGTGGAAGCTTTTATGAAGAAATCGACGTAGTAGGTGATCATAATTCAAAAACGTACGTTCCGCTCCTAAAAAAGACTAAACTGACTACATCAATAATAAAAAACATAATAATAAAATATAATTAGAAAATTCAATAAATTTATTTCCGAATGTATAAAAATGAATATTTTAACTCATTTTATTGTCAATGTTGAGTCTATGTTAACAAAGTATTTTCTACCATATCACATGGTTTGATCTTTTCAAAAATATTTCTTTTTTAATTTTTGTTTGAACACAGCCATTATACGAGGTACAGCATCCTTAAGTGCAGCATTCGCACATGGCCATGAATGTTTTCCATCACAACCATTTCCAATTGATTGTCCATTTCCATAATCATCAAAATAAGTTCGAACATTATATAATTTTAACAAGGCTCGTAAATGATAAGCAGCATCATGTAGTGTTGATTCTATTCCACCGCCATTCCCTGTATAAAGTGCAACATATACATGACGTAATTTTTTAGCATGAGTGGTTGGACTCTGTGCATACCATTGATTAAAAGGCAAAGATGCATTAGGAGAACCAAATGGACCCAAAAATGGCTTTCCATTATGTTGTATGTTAAGAATCATTTTTTGAATACGAGGATCAAGCAGATCTAAGACACCCGAAAAACTTGCTGCACTAATAAAATTCCAATGATATAGTTCAGCATAATGAATTGAACCATATCCACCCATTGAAACACCAGCTATAGCCCGACCTTCTTTTTTAGGTACTGTTCGCAAATTAAAATCAATCCAAGGGACTACTTGTTCCATATGAAATGTACGCCAATTTTGAGGAGTTGCATTACCAGGAAAAACCCAATTAGTATAGAATCCATAAGGATCAGCATTAGGCATAACAGTAATTAATGATCGATTACCACAAACACTTAGAGCTGCACCTTGTGTCGTCCATTCATCAGCACCATCAGTTGCACCATGCAATAAGTAGAGGACAGGATAGCGATGACCACTACCACTAGTTGCATAATCAGGTGGAAAAAGTATTCG
>JAJEKB010003948.1:0-12487 GCA_022393335.1 Macrotrachela quadricornifera | reverse complement strand
GTGTTTCACATTTTTAATCCCGTGAGGGATTGCGCTGAAAGCTTTTTCATATTAAATTGTAACAGTTATTAAAACTTTTTGATGTCGAACTTAAAAAATTTTACACTTTTTTGGCTTAAAAAAACTAAGGTCTCGGTAATACCAAAATGGATTTCAGTATTTTCTTTTCATATTTTTACATGATTGCATAGTGCTTGTCGAGCTCTACAAAATTCCATATATTAAAAATTTTTTAAGTCAAATTTCTGAGGTAAAATAAATTACAAAAACCATTTGAAAATTGCTAAAAAATGGTAAAAAACTCATTTTTCTTTCAGTTGAGAGAAAAACATTCGATTTTTCAATATTTTTACCAACAGACACGTTTCCAAAGCTAACCACTAAATACAATTTTTCATGCTGCATCTGGCGATTAGATTTTGAAACGTGTCTGTTGGTGAAAAAGATGAGATTTTTACCATTTTTTAGCAATTTCCAAATGGTTTTACAATGTTGTAGAGCTTGACGAGCATTATGCAATGATGTAAAAATATGAAAAGAAAATACTGAAATCCACTTTGGTATTACTGAGACCTTAGTTTTTTTGTGGCAAGAAAGTGCAAAATTTCTTAAGTCCGATATCAAAAAGTTTTTTTAATAACTCTTACAATTTACTATGAAAATCCTATTTTCGACGTGCTTCAATTTGGTATAAAATTAGTTATGTACAATATTTGAAATTATAATGTTACCCCCACTAGAAAACCGTTTTTACACACCCTGTATACTTCAAAATAGAAATATATTATTATTCTAATGAAAGATACTTATTTAAGAAATTTAATTATTCATATTTATATTGAATTTTATTTAATTAGAATTTCTTTGATTTTTGATTGTAATAATAAATATTTATTTTTATAATTTAGAATATATTAAAACGATTTATCGGACCAACTTTGAAACATCAATGATCATATAGGAAATCACCAGTTTTTCCTGATGAAAATCTTCGTGAAATTTTTCATCTGATTCATCATCAGTAATAACAGTTAAAATCATTCATGATCAATATGAACGTTTCCCATGTCAAAGAAAACGGGATAAAACGGCGAAAAACGATGGCCATTTACTAGCGAAAAAAATGACCCGCAGAACGAGCTAGCGGATTGGTGCGAAATACGCTGTATTTTAGTCGTTTCCAAGGATCGAAACGATGTACCTGGGTTATTTCTTCAATAATCTCATACTTGTGAATTAATCGAAGAATCATGTGAAGCAAAAGAGAAAGAAAACCTAGATAAAAAACGGAAACTTATGTTTGATGGAATTACATTGTATAATTTATTTATATAGAAAAATGATTGATTTGAGTTTTAATTCTTCTAAAAGCAACTCGAGTATTACTTGTATTGTTCATGATATATTTCATTGTATGAAAATTGATTGGAATAATTTATCTGATGATGAAAAAATGAATTAATACAAGAATTAGATAATCTCCATTCATTATTATCTAAATTAATTGATGCAATGAAAAAATCTTGATATGATCAAGAATTTTTAATTTGTTCGTGAGTTACTGCTATTTTCCTCTTTCAAAAAACAAAGAATATATTTTATCTTGTTTTTATTTAGAAATAATTTGAATGATAATCAAATTTGTTTGATTAAATGTATAGCAATACATTTTCTACGTCTTGATCATAAAAATATTCGTATTGAGAAGTATTGATGCATTTGACCACCGTTATTAATTATTATATTTGGAAATATATAGATTTTCAACAAATTTCACTGTTTGTTATTTTCATTTATTTTTTTTGGATTTAAAACAAAAAGAGATATATAATATTACTAGCGGTATTATCCAGCATTGTTCAGAAAATCTCTATACTTGAAACTTATCATGTCAGAAAATGACAGAAGAAGTATAGAAGGCTTGCTGAAGGCCTTTTCATCTATTATTACTACATGTCTCGCCGTGCATACACTTACATTCATTTTTAAATCGAATAATTCAACAAATAGTGTGGGGGTGTAACTGCCTTTCTTTTAACTCATGAGTATTGTCATCCATGTAATCAGAACACGGCAAGGCATGATGTAATTTACATCATTTTCATGAAATTTTTCTTGAAGAAAAATGATGACGAAAATAAAAAAGCTGCGATTTCAGATGATGAAAGCGACATAATCTTAGATGTTTTGTGAACGGCATGCCATGTTTTCAAAACTCATATTCATAAAAATGATGACTCTTACATGAAAGTCATCACTTTTTGTCGTGTTTAAATTATATGGGCAGAGTAATAAAGCTAATTATTCCTGCTAGAAAACTAGGGCTCGAGATTTTGTGTGTCCTAACACATAGAGTTCTCTATCGAAAACATTGAAAATGGTATTTGTAAAGACAGATGTCGACATAGGCTCTAAGCTCATCATTTTCCTGGTGAATTTTTTAAAAAACATCATGACACATGATGCATTTTACATCAAAATCATTCGCTGAAAATGATGACAAAGTAATGAAAGTCATGAAATGATTTTGATTTTTCCGAAGTAATCAAAATCATGGGATGAAAATGATGCAAAAGTAATCAAAAGGAGTGTAATGATTCTGATATTCTCAGATAGGCATGCATCGAACCCAAACGTGCGGGTTCGGGTTCGGTCCTGAGTTTAGTCATTTTTGAGTTATTTTATAAAAGAGATAACAGTAAGTCAAAAGAAATGGTTTCATGGTTGGTTATGGAATACCTACAAACAATGTAAGCAGTAATCCAAAAACTAAAGACGTATGGACCTCCTAGAAAAATTTTTACAATGTTCAAAAGTAGCCAAACCCGAACCCGTACCTGACCGAACCGTTCAGTGCTTCACATGATCTTTTATATGCTTCAAAACCTCTAAGACAGCTACATAAATACTCAACACTATCTTAATCGGTTGGATAGCACCTGAACCAGAACCCGAACCCGAACGTAGACCGCTCGGTCTCGAATCCCGAACCTGAGTTTGGGTTCTGTGCATGCTAATTCTCAGATGATCCAAGTCATGGAATGAAACTGGTGCAAAAAGAATGAAAATAATGTAATAATTTTGATTTTTTCGAGGTAATCAAAATCGTAGAACGAAAATGATGTGAAAGTAATGAAAATAATGGAATGATTTTAGTGATTTTTAAGAGAAGTAAAGTCATGCAATTTTTTTGATAAAAATTTTGAAAATAACCATTTAAATGAAATTTTTTTGGTTTTTTGGTTAGATGGGTGACCTGCCCAACTTGCCCTATATACGGAGCTCTAAGTCCATACATTTCAGCAGAAAAATTTTCCAATCAACGAATAAGCTCAATTTCATGAAAAGATAGGCTATGAGACAAAGTGTCTTTGGTAAATAAAATCTCGGTTCTAACTCATATCGATCTCTAGAAAATATCAATTTAATGAAAAAAATTGATAAAAAAGTGCCTCAAAAATCGAGAAATGGTCAAACTTGTAGCAATGATATTTCAAGATTGGCTCATCCGTTTGAGCTGAAATTTTCATTTTCTTCCCAACTTGATTTGATCTATCTATGATAAAAATATCAGCCAAACTCATCACACTGGTTGAGCAACGTTCTGCATATAGTGGATGTGGCTTAGGTGCAATGCCTCCTCGAGGGTGATGCGCACTCTTACATATGTTGCAAGAGAAATTTGCACCGGCCCACATACTATCTTACGCCTAAATATATATTTGTTTAATATTTTCGGGATTTATTCGATTCATTATCGAATAACATATGTTGGGGACCGCAGAGTAATAATGGTGAACGTATAAATTTGAGACGTGAGAAGGCACTTTTTAAAAGGTAGAACGATTAAGGAAAAAATTATTTTTTAGGACTCACCCAACGTAGTTTAAACTCATTGTTCGTTCGTTTCTGCTCGAAAAAATCAGAAACTGTTCCGAAGGAAGAGCCGATCGACCTTCTCGTCACCTGAATCTGCCACTGGAGAAATAATACTTCAAAAATAACCAAGTTTCCATTGAGAAAATGCATAGTTATAAATACAATTAAAAAGTACAAAGTTTTATTCAGTTCATAGTAGAAGCAGCATCAAAAATAGCATCACAAGGATCCCTATTAATATAAGAATTATACTTTCGACGGTTCCTGTAGAAAAAATAGTTCTAATCATTGAGGGCAATATAAAACCAAATATCAACACAATGATTCCAGTTAAAATAAGTATTCCAACACTGGAGAGACTCCATGAAGCTGACAAAACGATTATAGAGCTCAGCAATCCACCCGAGACAGTAAATCGTAAATCCTAAATGAGAATGTTTTGCATGATTAGCATCATTATCAAAGGTGTTGTTACAAAAATGTCTACTGTTTCTGATCTGATAGATGATTAATTCTAGATATTTTTATATAGAACCGAACCTCAAGCGATGATTTCTCCTTCCCCAAATGAGTTTGTTTATTCTAATAATGTTATGTGAGAATTCCCGGCTATAACACGATTATCTTCAGTATACTATGTTTCTGTAGTACACGATTCGCTTTTGAAACTCGTAGGCAACGGTGACCAACTTTGGTAATGTTGTTCTAAAAGTTTGAGCTAGATTCGTTCAACTATCATGGAGCTATGAGTCTTCAAAGTATCATAGATGATTTTTGCACTCCAGATATTACAGTAAAATCGCCATGCTTATTGAATGAATTGATGGTCTTTAATGAAATTCGTAGTGTACATAACTGGAAGACGAAGCCACATAAAGAGGAGTTGACTCAGCTTTAAGATCCCTCGCTCCTAAGCTTATGAAGCTTAAAGTAAGAAAAATTATCACTCGGAATAGCTCATATGTGATACAGCAGTTTTGAGTAGAAATGGTACCATTGACTTATGTTCATTGTGATGTACCTGTATACAAGTTTTCACATCTTTCGCATGTATGGTGCCTGAGATTTAAAAGGAATATTTTTTAGCCGGTACTATAGTTATTGAACCTTAAGTGCACTCGTTGATCTTGGACCTTGCGTTTAAGAGGCTGCCCAACTATCTTGCTTTGAACTTTGGCATTCTTTAGTAAACGTGCTCCACAAAACTTAATGGCTGCACTATCGCGGGAAGCTTTCTTCTTTTGGACGTAAAAAGAAGTCTACTTATTATGGTCAACGTACCGTCAGATGAATGTACGTATTTTGAAATTGAAATTGTTGATCATCACCATGAGCTCGCTTTTGAAGTTGAGCAGATATTTGAGGATCCACGGACGAAAGCTCCGCAGCCATCAGGTCACAATATTCAGTGACATACTTACCGCCGTCAACACCTTCCAAAAACTTAATCATGGCTAGGAACGGATTCGTGATGCCAGTATGCCTTAGGAGGTAGTTATCAAAAAATTCCTGTTGTAGTTTTTCTTCTTGTTGTCCTCTAGACAACTCAATATTATATTGATTACCCTACATAAAACATGTCTGAAAACGAGTAAAATGTTTTTATCGTTACCTCGACTTTTTCGATTGAAGTCACACGTAAGAAACATTCAATAGGCAGTAACACTTCCGTCTCGTCTGATGAGAAACTTTGCTGACCAATGAATGCAATAGGACTTAAGAGTTTCTTTTTTGTATCAATTTTTATCGAGAACATGACTGATACTTTATCCTGTGCTTCAACATTTCCATCACCGGCAAACATGTTGGCCACATTTTTGTCAGTGGTCGTAGACATAAAAGAATTTGTAATGAGCACGTTGTTCTTGTTTTTCTCAAAATGATCAATTTCTGCTTTCATAGTTGGTTTACCGCGCCAAATATGCACGAGCTTTTTCGCCAATAAAGTTGCTTCTTGTTCGTCATATATTTTTTTCAATTGAAACTGGAGATCAGAGAGGAAAAAGCGAATCTTAAAGATAAGTTTTAGATCATTTGAAGCACACGCTTGTCGAACAATTCGAAAGAAAAATGAAGGTTTTGTGTACCAGTAGATAGCTTGATCGGATGTATAAGCGGTTTCAAACTCGCGAATGTCTTTTATGTACGATTCGTTCCCAGCGTATTTCTGAAGGCAATAGTTAACAAAGTCTTCTTTTCCTTGACACGTGCCCGGAATATCGAGTAGTAGTTTGATAAGTAATTGGTTCATGATAAATGTTTGACTCAATTCTTCAAATTCATTCATTGGTACTGCAAGCGTAGAGAGTGGCAACGTGCGAACTGACATCTCCAGGTCTACGAATGGATCGATTGTTTTCCAATGTTTTCTCCAGCATTGATCGTATCCATAATCATAAACGCCGACCACATGCCGAAAACTAATGAAAATCTCGATCATTTTATCGTCCAATAGTTCATCTCGTGATATAATCAAAATAACTTTATTCTTTTTAACTGATCGTAGGCAATCAACGCATCTTTGAGCATCTTCGAATATGAAAACGCGTTGAGCTATTCTATGAAGGCCCACAAAAAATCTGCAGTTGTCGGCGGTGTAGTTGATAGAATTGCCAGGGTCAACATGATTGGGATCATTCAGTCGAAAAATGATAAAAGATCCTAGGTCTTTTTCTGCGGCATATAGCTCTTGTGGGTCATAATTCCAAAAGGACTTTCTGTCCATATTGTCGACGCTTTCAGAATGATACTTTTATGTTCTTCGATCAAAGTGTATTTACTCCTTCCAAGTGTAAATATTTATTGCAAGAATACTGGAAAAAACCTTGTCGTACTAAAATATTCATGAATTTATGCAGTCTAGATAACGATCGATCGATATATAATAGGTGTACATATTATACACTGTTTAAAGTTTAAAATCGATCATATTTAACGACCTATAATGTTTTGAAACTCTGGTATATTTTGCAATGCGCTAGGGTTATTTTCGTCGTGATGCATTTCTATAAACTTACCTTTAAAAGGGTACCTGGCTGGAAATCGGATTACCATCGCATAGGTGTAAGAAAAAGGTTTTTTTTTTTACTTTTTCCTCGATTTTATTCTACACAAAGAAGGTGATATCAGAAGTTTTCAATATAGAATTTTCATTTGATACATAAAGCGGATTCATATTCACTCTCTAGCCTACGATTACGAATCCTTCAAAAAATAGAAATCCTTACAGGATTGAGTTTTTTAAAAAGAAAAGATTCTTAATAGAAAATAGGAAAAATATATGTATGTATATTTTCTTCTCAAAAGTTCTTCTCAAAAGTTTGACTATGTAAACTTGCAACTTTTCTGAAAGAAGAAATTTCATTCCGAAGCCGTAGGTGTTGTTCCTAGGAACGGACGATTTCAATCTCAACTCGAAGCTACACTCTGAACAAAAAAGATATTTTATCGAACCTCAAAAAAACGTCAGTTTTACCCAAGTTTAGTTTTTCCATCAGCTATATACCAGTTACTTTTCTCATGCTCGTATTATTTTAAATATTGCTCTGCTATATAAACAAAAATTATGCTGAAGACAAAATTTTTACGACGACGTCACATTTATTCTGCTCAACATGCAATATTTTTGAGAAAGGGCACCGCATTTGAATTATTGTTTACTAGTTTTTATTCGTATTTCATAAATCGATTATTGAAATTTAAAATATGATCTTTTCATAACGCTATTAAAGCGATCCTCCCGAAGGACTATTTTGAGAATAACTTCATATAGATAAAATGAAAAACATGTCTTCTATTTCCAACAGAAAGATTATACAGGATAGTTTAAATAATATTTTAGAACAGGGGTTGGAGCTTCATATTAAGATATATAAATAGTT
This sequence comes from Macrotrachela quadricornifera, assembly GCA_022393335.1. Classification (NCBI taxonomy): domain Eukaryota; kingdom Metazoa; phylum Rotifera; class Eurotatoria; order Philodinida; family Philodinidae; genus Macrotrachela; species Macrotrachela quadricornifera. Next base: position 4,727 of record JAJEKB010003948.1, on the reverse strand, counting down.
TCAAAGTACGATGAAATATATTGTAATAAAGAAAATTGTGACTAATACTTAGTGTATATATTTTAAAGTATAGAGAAACGAACTTCAGAATGATGAGATATATTTTCTTACCTTATGTCTGAAATATCGGATTACAGAAAAATCGATATATAAATAATCAGACGTCCTTACGACGAGAATTAACGCTGAAATATATTAAAGTTGTTTTTATGAACCTTGGAAGCAAGTTATCTTACGTATTTATATTGGATGAAGTTAGTTGGTTTTTTCCAAGTAATGTTTGTTTTCGTGAATCAATCCATCGTGCTATTTCATATACGTCATGATGAGTAAGACAGATGAATATTTTTCTTACATGTTGTGTTCATTACGCTACACTATATAGTTTTATCTTTTTCGATTCTTTCCTCGATGTAAGACAAAAATAAACGCATATATATGTATACCATATAGTCGTTTTACTAGATTTTTTTCTTTTTATGTTGTTTTTTTTTCTTTGAATATGAGTCATTATTTTGGGTTAAACGCCTACTTCAACCCTTTCTCGCCGTTCCTAGACATCTCAGTTTTTTTTCATATAATATAGGTAAAATAGGAAAAGTAGTCGAATCGGAGTCTAGCGTTGTGTCAAGTGATCCAACCAACCATTCAAAGTGAATATAAATCCATTTCATGTATCGAATGAAAATTCTATATTGAAAACTTCTAATATCAACTTCTTCATGTAGAATAAAATCGAGGAAAAAATACAAAAAAACCTTTTTCTTACATCTATGCGATGCTAATCAGATTCCCAGCCAGATACGTCATGAATCGCAATTCTTTCGGGATTTTCTTAGTCTCACTGAGTTATATACATAGCCAAAATGTGAGCTCGAACGGCGTCCGACAGTTGAATATGTTCTGTCGTAAGGGCTGCACAAGTACATGTAGTTTCATACACACATACATCTATTATAGATGTAAATTAACTACCCCTACTGTTCTCAAACAAATCGAAACAAAAAGTATTGTACTCGTGCATCTTTCGTGTTTATCATCGATAAACGACTGTTACTGCTATTCTCTTCTCTCACTTTCCAAATTGGAAGTTACCAAGGAAGAGCATACGTCACTTATTGGCTGTTTTTATCGGAGCACGTCCTACGATTTCTTTCTTCCCTATCCTCTGTGTTTCAGTTCTGTCGACGATATTTCTTTCTTCATACTCGTATTTATACCAATACTAGTGATAGTACCCGGCGTTGTTCGGAGAATCTCCATACTGAAAACGATAGAAGATGTTAGAGGGCGTGCTTGAGACCTTTTCACCTATTATTACTATATGTCTTGCCGTGCATACACTTACCTTCATTCTTAAATCAGACAATTCAGAAAATACTGTGAGGTGAGAGTGTCTTTCTCTTAATTCATGCCCGTGGCCATACTTTATACCAACATCCAGTGCAAAAATAGTGACAGTCAGAGGTGGTTATTTTAACAACAGCAGCAGATGCTCTGCAGTTTTTGAAATCCTGGTTGAAATTGCAATGTGTTATAAGTCATGTGAACAGTGTTTTTAATGACAAGTGGACACAACAGAAGCGAAATGCACAGAACATCTACTGCACACTGTCTCCAAAAAGCAGAGTGTATGATGTGCACTTTCCTTCTAATATATAGAAAATTATTTTTGTATGTATGTTCAGTCAGATGATTTAAACATTGTTTTATCGGATGGTGCCAAACTATTAATTTTATTCTTCAATTTCATACTGCACACAAGTATTCTAGACGTTTGATTTTTTTTATTAGAAAGAGCATAGTCAAACATATGTACATATATATTTTTTCATCTAATATTTGTTTTTAATTTCAAAAAAAAATACGATGAAAGAGAAACGCTGCGATTACTTGTTTCAATTTAAGAATAGATACTTGGAAGAAATAATGCATGTCTTAGTATTTCTAAGATTTATTGATAATCTATCTACTATATTAAACCATCGTAGTTTTAAAGCACATTAGACTTCCTTACTTTCAATTTCATTATCATATCACATAGATTATCAATAAATCTTAGAAAAATTTATTCTGCTTAGAGAAGTAATAACCTCATAAAAAATTCTATGTCTGAAAGTGCTCATCCTTTTCTCAGATGAATATAACATCATTTTTCAATCGATAAAAGATATTTTATTTCCAATAATCACATCATCTTATAGAGAATTTCATAGAGTATCTTCCGAAAAAAAAACTTAATTCACAAATTTGAATTGTAAAAAAGTAATATTAAAAATACTACGACATTCATTGTTTCTTCCAAACATTTATTCTTAAATTGGAACAAATACTCGTAGTGTTTTTCTTTCATCTTATTTTTTTTTGAAATTAAAAGCAAATATTAGATGAAAAAATATATATGTACATACTTTCTAATAATGAAAAAAATAGTGTGTAGGATACTTATGCGCAATATGAGGCAAGAAAATAAAATTAAATTCGTTGTTGAGAGTGAGGGTAAGTTTCAAAGAATAGGTTCAAAGCAAATCATACGACGTGTTTCGACTTCTTGCTATCGAAGTCTCATCAGGTTTGTTCTGAATCAGAACTAGGGTGAGTTATTATAAGAGTTAGTCCACTCTACGGGTAGGTTTTACCACTGCATAATCTCTCATAGAATGAAATTAAAAGCTGAAATTCTTTTTATACAATTCTCTTGAGCGAGTATTATATAGAAGAATATCGTACGACTATAGTTTAGGTCTTTCTCAAGGGTCACTCGTGTTTAGTTAGTACTCTCTGATATTCTTTACTAAAATCTGTATAAGCGCAATAAACAGAAAGACAGGTAGAGAAAATTATTGATGGTACTTATAGTTTTTTAGCTCAAGTTGGCGTGATGGCGAGGGATGAGTATGAAAGTAAATTTGGAAGAGTTCAAAAATTAGAAATCATTTTTACCTGTCCGCGCAATTATATAAAAATTACATAGATGAATCCACAGAAATAGGTCTCTGTAAGCACGAATGACTTACTAAGAAAGATCACAAAATTAGAACAGCAATCGAACTCACCTTTTCTGATAACCGGTCAACTAATCTACCTGCTTAGATACAGGGTGTTTCATAAGTTTTGAGCGTGACGAAATTCGTTTATACTGACGCCTAGAACAATGTTGAAATATTATGTTTTTACATCAGCTTCGAGTACTCGTGATTGCATTTCTAATGATATATAATTGAATAACATCTTTGTTTAAAATACTAAATATATAAACATGAGAATGTGATGATAAAATTTTCGAAATTGATCAATATGATACAGAATGTATCTCGTACATAGATAAATGATAAGGTCTTGAATTTGTTTTTAAAAGATGCGATGTGAAAAACTCTACAAAAAATGTCTAAACAAATACATACTGTTTTGCTCCGATGATATAGTTCATACTCACTATAAACAAGTTTCATGACGGTGATAGTGAATATAACAAAAAATATTTCGAAAACTTTTTTGTTTGACAAGTGAGATCTTTTTGCACAGATTTTGTAGAGATTTCTATGATGCATCTTTAAAATAAAATTCAAGATCGTATGTTTTTTTCAAGCTGAGATATATAGAAAATTAAAAAAAGTCTCCAAAATATTTTTTGTTATACTCACTATCACCATCATGAAGCTTGTTCATTTTGAATATGAACTATGCCATGAGAACAAGTCAGCAAGCGTTTATTTCGACATATTTAATACATTCTGTATCATATTGATCAATTACGAAAGTTTTATCATCACATTCTCATGTTTATATTTTTATTATTATAAAGAAAGATATTATTCAATTATATATCATTAAAAAGGCAATCACGAATACTCGAAGCTGATATAAAAACATAATGTTTCAACATTGTTCTGGACGTCTGTATAAATGAATTTTGTTGCGCCTCAAAACTCTTGAAACACCCTGTATATCCCTTACTATATGTATGATCAAATTATTAGAGAAAATAACACCTTTGTAAAAAAATTTTATACAGTTAACTAGTAGAATTAATTACCTTACTAACCATATAAAATTAGTCGAGGTTTTCCTATAATTTTCAAATAGGCTCAATTTTATTAGCATATCTACCATCATCTTTTCATTGATTAGTGCGGATATAAAGTATAAAAAAAATTTCTTTAATGAAAAATTTGTCCAAATATTAAAATTCTTCGAACATTTAGAGTGTGGAGATAATAAAATAAATTTTTATTTTGTATTGAAATTTATTTAAATAATTTTTAATTATGAATAAACTATTTACATAAATAATATTATTTAAGATTGATTAAATAATAATCTTAATTGTTCAGCTTTTTGTTTTATTTTGATTTGAATTTACCAAAATCTATTCGATTTTGATAAAAGAATCAAATTTTCTTGAATAATTAAGAAGAAAAATTTATTGTCTAGAGAGAAAAAAAATTTGTCAGAAAAAAAGACTTATTTCAATAATTGTTGTGCAATAAAAAAACATTATTTGATATACCATTTTAATTATAGTGAGAAAAAGAAAAGAAATAATTTTAGATTAATTTGTTAATAATAATAAATTTATTGATAAGTAGCTTCAGCTTCTTCTGAAATTCTTTTCATTTCATTAACAGCTAATTGTAAAGCTTGTTCTGCAATATATTTATCATGATTTGATTCATGTGTATTTTCATCTTTTAAAGTCCAATTTATTTCATATTCTAATTCCGAAT
>JAJEKB010003935.1:0-11859 GCA_022393335.1 Macrotrachela quadricornifera | reverse complement strand
AATATGATACCATGTTGCAAACCTAATCTATGCATTAAGAAACATTTACGACCAGATGAATGTTTAGAACTCAAGCCTCGTTAAAAATACAAAAAAGAAATAAAACATTTTAGTAGTTACGCTTAATTTAGTTTTATTCTAACAAAAGATGATTAGTTAAAAATTATAGATTTTTTAACATTAATAATAGTTGTTTTTATTAGTGATCATTAATAATAAAAAACTAATGCATATATTATTCTTATTTATTTTTGTTTCTATCATTTGAATTTATTTTATAACTCTTAAACTGAAATGTTTAATTATTCAATACAAATTCCTTGTACATATCCCATGGAACTGACCGACAAAAAGCTTGTTAATTAAGAGAAGATTTACGAACCCACGACCCAAGTTGGTTACCGAAAAAAACTTTTTTCAAATAGGATTGTTTATTCGAAAGAGCATCGAAAGTTAGTCACATATCCAAAATTTTATAGCTTTAACACAAAGTCTTCTAGTATTATGAAAATCAAATTGTTTTGATCCTAAAACTATGGTGTATCAAAAATCATCAGTTTTAGTGCATTTTTGTTAATGAGATTTTTCATTACAAAAAATTGATCAAACCTATTATCAAATTATACCAATTCATAGAGCAAAAGATGCTCTACAAAACTCTATATTTTATGTATAATATTATATACTTTGGAAAAATAGAAAGCTCATTATAATATGTAAACTTAGCTACTCTCCGAATACTCTGTAAATATGAAATATTCATAATATATTTGATCAACAAGTAAAAGTTTCTAATGAATGATTATTGTTAGTAAATATGGAAACTTCTAGTAATTGATTTGATCGAAAGGATCTTGAACGAAAATTCAATTAAATTTCGTTTCTATTAATTAATCAATTTTTCTCGTATCCTATATTAGTGTTCTGTATGGCATAATCCATATTGAATAGATTCAATCTCTTCGACATCTGTTTCACATTGTAATATTTCCAGTGTATTTATCTCATACAATAATGTATGTGAATACTATTGAGATTGAAATGTGTATTGACTATTTTGAATATGAACATTCTTACTTCCATAAAGTTGTTAATTTATTATTGAAAAATGTTTGTTTATTAATATTTTATCTATATTATCAAATATAACATAGACTTTTAGTTGTATAAAACGATGTTTAACGTCATCATCTATAACTTTTTTCACCATCTACTATTGGAGGTATATATAAGCTCGTCCTTTATGACGAAATATTTTCTCTTATATATCTTGTTAAAGATAATAAACTTTGTCAAAAGATACATAAGTAAAATCTTTTATAAATTAAAAAAAACAATGTGAAGAAAAAATTTTCTACATAATAAAAAGTTTCTTAACATAATTTATCTGGAAAAAGTGATGTGTTTTTTAATCATATTCATTTACATAATGATAACAAAAAAACACAATATATCTAAATAAAAGCATGCATGTTTTTAATGATATTTGTTTATATAATGATCAAATATTTTTTTATATTGTTTTACTTCTACTTCTTTGTATTTCAACAATCCATTTAAATGTAAATAATTAATTAAATGGAAAAATTCAGGTTTGATTTTTGATTTATTACATTGGTTGATATATTGTTCTAATAATTCATGCTCGTATGCATTGCTTTCCAATCGCACTATCATTATTTAAATAATTTGCTTGCTATATAATCCAATCTCAGTCACAATTTGTTTAAATATAGACATCATATTCTCCATTTTTCTATTTGATATTCCAGTAATATAAGTATCATTATATAATACATAAAGTAAATCTTCATCTAAAGGATCCATTTGAATATCATTACGTCGAAATTGCCCAGGTCGACGAATACGGAGCCTGTATACGTTCACAATACAATTGTACGCCACCATATTTTGCCGTAATACCTGTCTCAGTATTATGATCGTACATCTCCGTGATCGTATACGCCACAATATGAGTGTATACCGAGGAAAACGAAGACTGTATACAGTCTCCGTTTACTAAGGAGGTAAACGACCGAACTGTTTCGACCTGGGTTATTGTTTAATGGATTTGAAATAGAACATACTAACTTCTTAAATTCTTTTTCACAAATAAGCATTTGTAAATTGTTTGTGTCTTGAGTTAAATTATTGACTTTCAATTCGATCTGATTAATTTTTTCAGTCAAGAGGCAATTATCTGTAACAAATTTCTCAACTATTCCTCTGAGACTTTTCATAATCAAGTCGAATTTTTGATATTGAGAATGATCAATTAATGGATCGTTTTCTTTGTTATCTTGTACCAATACATCCAGTATATCATTGTGTATTTTATCAAATTGACGAATTGACTTTAATTGAAGTTTATCTATATCATGATATTTTTCGACAATACGTAAGAATTTTTCATATTGTTGATCTTCTTCAGAAGCCAATAAGTTTTGTACATCAATCAGAAATTGTTCTCGATTATATGGCATTGTTAAATCTCTCTCGAAATTTAAGAAGGTTGAAAATGGTTGATATTTCAGAAGAACTATTCTCATCAAACTAGATGAGATATACCTAAGTATTCAAAATAAAACCGAACCAATTAGAATATGTACCAATATCTAATATATTTCTAAAATCTTAAAGAAAGATGTCGTTTGTTTGCTGCCATAGATCAGTATCACATTATCAGAAAAATGAGCATACCATATTCTATAATTAATAACAGAAAATGTATCAAGAAAAAAATTAATATTTTTTTGCTACGTAGAACAGATTGACACATGCGCTCATGTATTAGCTAAAAAATTACTGCTTTCGTGAAGCAGTCTGTTACCTTAGTTCCACAAAAAACATGCAATATTAAGCTCATATGATTTTTGGAGGTCCTAATAGGAAGAACTTCTTTTTAGGCAGTCACATCTAGAGTGCTAATATTCAGAAAGAATGAGGATTTTATCGAAAAACTTTCGGCAAAGGATAGTGTATTCTTACTTGAAATGTTCAGTTTCTTAACAGAACTGGAAGATGTTTCAATCTGCAGAAGAATGGTCCTACGAAGAGAAATATAAGATGAACTGATACGTAAAGCTTTTACATATTAGATTTTCTATTTAAGATTTATTAATACAGAAATATTATCGCGTTGGATGATGCCATACAGCAGTTAAATTTAGGCAGCAAAGATATTTTTATTAAAAGTACTTTTCTATAAAAATACGAACTGAACATTAATGACTATTATAGTTCTAGGAGACTAGTTAGAATTACTGAATATCGATGAATCAGAAAGTTTAAAGTGGTAAATCTTGATTTCAAATTGACAACAGCTTGTAGACTCTAATTCACCTTTCGTAAGTCTAATAGATTTATTCAACATGATACAAGATTCTAATGTAAGGATGAAAATTTAGAACTGGAATTTCCAATACAATTAAAGTTTTGTCAATGAGAAACTTTTAGGATCGTAATTCATTATGCATGTCGAATCACAAAACGATGCATATTTTACCTTACTGCAAATTAATTTAAAAATAAGCCTGTAAAGACATTGGTTCTATTAGTTGGTCGCCACGATTTGTCGCCTAAAAGTAATCATAAAGTTTGTTTTTTTGAACGAACTTTGAAAAATTATTAGAATGTAGAATCACGCATCCTTCAGTTAGGCCCAGCAATCAGTTTTACTTCGGTTCTATGATATCCTTCTGTAGCAGAGAAAAGATAACCGAAAAATAACAAAAGATCTTTATCTCTATATCTTTTATTTTATTCAGTGCATTATCATATATTAGAGTTTTATTTTTGTCATTCTTTTCGTTGCACGTGTTCTTCTTGTGCAGTCACATCAATTTGAACATATAATTCTATCTATTTCACTATGTCATTCTTTGCTATTGACGAGTCGCCATATTATCGATTGTTCATTTTGTCCATACGAAAAAATATATTTGTTTTTAATGTTTTTGTAGAAGAAGAGAAGATATTAAAAGGTTAGTAGATTTTCTATGAGACTTCACAAAAATCCAATCCTATTGATGGCACAGCTTCTAGTTCATCATCTACAATACTCAAGAATCAGCCACTGAATACTAAGCGTAAATCAAAATCTGAAGTATCAACCGAAAAAACATTGTATATTTCTCATCGTCATACTACACATATACTGATGTCAGTAAAGATGAAGCTGATGAGCCAGTACCAAGTATAAGAAAAGAAAAATATTAATTATTCATTCTTATGCTAAGAAATTATAAAATATGGAATATCAGTGTACATTATGCTCGATGGTGATAGATTTGCATATGCTACAATATTTTGTTATATTATAGTCTTTTCATATAGATTAATCGATGGTGTACTGCCTCAAACGCAAATGTTAGACGTCATTTAATTAACGTGCATGGTTTGCAATCAACGAATGATTAATTTCAATTAAGCAAAAAGTTCGACACATATCATAAACATGTACTTGATAAAGCAGCAATTAAATGCATTATAGTTGACAGCCGGTCATTCGGAGATTTTCATAAGACTGGTATGTGTGAAAATACATTTACTCTTTCTTTCTTGTGTATCGAATTACTATCGTTTCATACCTTAAATAATAAAATGTTCGTTCGGTACTTTTTTGTCCAAAAATCCAATCATCCGTAAATTTTCCACTAATAGTAATTGAAATTGCTTTTTTCCTGTCTATGGTTTCATCAAAAAATGAACAGAAATTGGTTCAAGCGGTTAAAGAAAATAAATTTAGAATCTTTTAAAAGAAAGAAGTTCAATAAATCACAATACTTGTTTGTTAGCGAAGATAAATCTATCTTTCTATTCTCTCCCTCATTGGAACATTTAAATAAGAAATGAAATGTATCATAATGTTACATTTTAAATTTTAATGAAAAATATCTGCCACAGAAATATATTCATTTAGGTATGAAGAGATTCTTGTCGGAAGCGATTCCAGGTTATAATGGACCACATCGAAAAACAACTAGAGAAACAGTTAGAAAATTATATTCGAAGAAATTATTGCAATTAGAAGAAAAATTGAGTAGCATCTCTTGTTTCTTTGACCACCGATTTATGGAAACGTCGAAAAGGGCATTCATATTTATGTATCACGGGACATTATACTGATTAATACTATCAAAATATAGCGAAGGTTCTTAGTTTTAGACGATTTCATGATAAACATTTATGTATACAAGAATTAGAAGACATTTAAATCGTATTGCTGACAGGTAATTATCCAGCTAGCTTTTGATGCTATATGTGTGTTAAATCTAGCACAGTTAATGAGAAGGTATTATATAAAACTAATATACCTTGTAAAAATCACGTCAATTGATATAGAAATGATACTGTATATGTTTACTTGTCTGCATTTTTACATATTGTGAACTGCAACACCCCAGATAGTTGTTCATCAGAGTAATTAAATAATATTAGTATATGTCATTTTAATATGGATCGAAGTTCATGATCATATTGTTTTATTAAATATAATTTGCAAATATTAGAAAAATCAGATTTTATTTCTCAAGGAAAATTAATTGTGAAGAGAGCCGATGAACGTCGAAATTATCTCTTCATTTTTCATTGAGATTTTCTTTCTATTATAATATAGATTAGATGCCTTTTAATTTTAACAGTTGCGAATCAATTCTAAACACATCAGTCATCTGATGTTCTTTGCAAATATGTATAACAGAGTATATGAGAAGATTCTTTTCTCGATCAACTTCAAATATATATAAACATACTCTTTCAACGAGCATGGTGTTGTGAAAGTAAATTGATCTGTCCTGTTCTCTGCACTTGTCTTTTTAGCGTATTGAACATAACATATGTGATGAAACTTATGGAGTATGTCTAACGTCACTAGAATGTTTCTCATTTAGGCACTTCGTAATCATATGGTTATCAATTAGTATATCTGTACGTTTCGTCATTTATATCTGAAAATGTACTGGTGTTGTCAAAATAAATGGAATCAACCTTCCAGAAATACTATTTAACAGGCAATATCAATAATTAATTGCATAATTTTTTACAATGCGTCTCAACTAGAATTGTCTTCATCATATGAACAAATTATCAATAATAATGATTATATTGACATGACAAATTCAAAAATGAATTGATTTTTTTAAAAAAAAAGAAAATGTCATATTCTTGTGAATCATGTTTTAATGTAAACAATGATTTTAAAACCTTAATTTAAAAAAATAAGAGTAGATTTCTTTGATTTAGTTAAAAACTATAAAAGAATATGTCATAAATTTATATACTCTTGCTTTGCTTTTTCATTGGTCGCATGTAATCAAATTTTGTTATTTTTGATTGCGTTATTGGATGTAGCATAGATTTAGTAACCTAATACTCGAATAAACTTTTCCAAATGATTAAGCTGTCTTAACGAAAAAATATTTATAAATCGTGTCTTTGAATCAGATGGCCATTTACCCATAAGGTAGCATATATTCATTGAATGAAACATGAAACTCATCACTAAATTTATTTTGATATTGAAAGAAAAATGTATGAGATAGACAAAATTATTATCTGATTCTATCTTTTTACTTTAATTTTGACATAAAAACTCTGGACATCAAGAGAAAATTTTGTTTCCAAAACGATGTTGCGCTTGACATAGTTAATGGATACCTCGTCAATATCTTTTTGATATAGAAAGAATTCATTGGCCTTTAAGATAAAAATAAATATATGGAAAACAATAAAATTTCTTATTTTACGTCGGAGATAGAGTCGGTACCGGTGACTGGCCCCAGATCGATCATTCCGACTGTCGGAAACGGCGTATTAAGACACTAATTCTCATCGTTTTTCGCCGTTTTGCACCGTTTAAGACCGTTTACGACGCCGTTTTCTTTCACATGGGTAGAGGTGGATTATTTACAACTTCATTTATATAATTATCCCAATAAAAAATTCAACCCACAGTTCAATTACAAACACGACGTTGCATGTAAATGCAAACAATTTTCTAAAATATATTTTTTCACTCGGAATTACGTGTATTTTGATATCTTCAACTTTATGTCTCACAGTCCATCAAATATTTTGTCTAACTTATAATCAGATTGTCAATATCTTAAATATGGTGTCCTGTCATCATTGAATTATTCACCGAAATTACTAGTCAATTTTAGTTTATTCTTTCGTACTATAAGCTAAAATTTTCTAAGTTTTCTTATTATACAAGAAGAAACAGTGCAAAAATATTACTTCTTTTCAGATTTACTGGTGTATTTGTCATTTATTTGTACAAGATTTTATCTAATTATTATGGCAAACATCTTGATTGGAATTTTTTTTCCTTCTTTTTTGAAGTTTTATTCATCTGATAGTCAATCATAGTCAAGCTATTTTAGTATGAGGAAAATAATCTTCTAAATAGAGAACAAAGGCTATTTTATTGTATAGAAGCAGATGATTCATTTTGGAACAATTCATTTGTGTTGCATCACTGGTAGAATTGTGTGTTACTTTTTCTAAAAGATCATAAGCCACATAAAAATAAACATGATTTGGTAAAGACATTTTTCTGTTATCTGAAACTCGAACAAGATCAAGTTAAATAAGATGAGGATATTTTATGATTGACCATTATTCATTTCCATTCTTTTGTAGTTCTCGATTATGCAGAATTAATTTTTTTCAGAAATGGAAACGATTGAGCAATTTGAATGAAAAATTCATGTTCAAAAAGACGTTCATCAAATAGTGATATTTTACGAATACGTTTAAATAATTCATCAGGAAGATTATTTGTTACGCTATCACAATATGTTAATATATATGGATATGAATAAATATGACAATGATATAGATTTTCTTGTGAAAAATAATCAACATGTGAAATAATCTGATTGTTTTTTGAATATCTTTAATTGTTGCTAAATAAATGTGTTGATTAAGGAGAGCACTCGAATGAATACAAAATCTGAATTTGTTTAATTTTGTTATATGATTGAAAATATTCTTTTCTAAATTATCAACATCAATCATTGGTGCATTAGAAGTGAAAATATACAAACAAAGTTGTTCTAAATTTGACATTCTACGTAAAAGTGAAACAAGAAAAGTATTGTAGATGAATATAATCCCATTCTGAGTAAATGAGAAGCATCTTAAACTTGGAAGTTTCTTCTAAAAAAAACGAAAGAACAAAATAATTAATACTCATAAAAGTACTATTAATTCAATCGAATAAGAAAAAGCTTTTGATAAAATCAGCAATTTACTTCATTGTTGAGTGTCGTCGATAAAGGATTGGAGATGGAACAAATGTGAACATAGAACATATGAAGTTGATTGAAACGATCATTAGATAAATAAAGACAATCTATGTTAAAAGTCTAATACGACATGATTTTCTGATAGAGTCTATAAGAGAAGACCTTTGGAAGTGATAGATGTGATCTTAATCAGTAATAAACAGAAGAAGATGAACCAAATTTAAAATATTGTAAATTACTGGACATATTGAAGATTTGTGTAAATATATATATTTATACCTTCTATTAGACTTCTTGATCCTTGACATTTAATAATATCAATAACAAGTGATGAAATTTGATTTTTGAAAACATGGATTAATAAACTTGAATCTTAATAAACATTAAAAATTATTTATTAGGTTATTTAAAATATTCGATTCCCTTTTCCCTATTGATACATCAATTTTAAATGATCTTCTGTTAAATTCTATAATTCCTTAAACTATATCCTAATGATCTATTTTTTTATTTTAATCAGTTATTTTATACAATATACTTTCTGCCTTAAGAATCAAAGAATTTTAAATGAAGATGTTAGAAAATAATAGTCCTACTTTCTTTCAAAGCATGTCTTTATATGATACTTTCTTCAAATTTACTTCATCAATGAATATTACTAACAAAACTATGTTATAAAAAAAAAATCGATAATAATCAAATTCTGCTTGTATAATATATAGACTGAGGTTAGTTATATTCATATTCTTATACAATAAATTATTAAAAGAATGGAAAATATCTCACCAGTAAACAAATCCCGAGTTCTTTCTGATGTAAGATCATATAAACCAAGTCTACTTAAATTAGAATAATCTGTTAAAAGAAGCATACGTTCTATAGATGATGATGATTCAACATCAATTTATTCAATTTTATGATGAACTTTAGGTAAAATTTCAAGACAAAATCGATGAAGTACTGCATTAGAAAATCGATTTAAACCATTAAAAGGTTCTGTTATTGTTAAATTTCGTGTCAAAATTTGAGTTTAGAACTATAGCATCAAGTTGTATGTTAATTTCTATTAAAGAATAGAGTACTTCAATATTATGTAATTTTTTAAAGTAATCATAAGAATTTTGTCAAGTTGCATAAATGAATATCCCATATTTATCTTCACAAACATATTTTTATATAACCTAAATTGGCAATGGATGAATGAGTAGTACACGATCAAATTAGGATGAGTCATTAAATCAATATCTAATGACAAATACACAAGTGCATTAAGTGGTGCTAAATGTTTTGACACTTTCTCTGAAGGTGAGATTAAAACAGTAGATTCTCAACTTAATTCTCTAACGCTTGGTCAAGTCTGTTTCCTCGGCACAAGAAAAGTTTTCAAGATATCTGTCTTACAAACTGCGATATCTTTGGTGACACAATGCAACTAGAAAATCGATCACATATATCATTTAGTAAAACTTAACCAACAAATAGAGTGACATTATTTCGAGCTGAAATTTAGCCGAGAGATAGCTATACTTGTGACTAGAACGCGCTGAAACTTTCAGCTTAAAAGAAAATTTCTTTCACAAGATATTAAACTCTCAAAGAACACGAGATTCACACATCTTTCATAATATACAACTTAATTGTAGGAATTCAATACCTCGCGAAAGAAACACTTTTTTTAAACTGAATGTTTCAACGCATTCTAATCACAAGTATAGCTATCTCTTGGACTCGATTTGTTGGAACATAGTATGAGTTGTTATTATAATTATACTCTCATCAATCTTGTTTATACTATCAATTACAAAGATCATTGTGGAATACTTTCTTTTTTGATCTGATTCGAATGAGTTTTTGAAAGAGATATTCGCTTGTTCGTATAACTGGCAACGAAAGACTAAAGAAAAACTAAGATTTCATAATCCAAAAGATCCTCTGATGTGAGGACTTCTATTAGGAGAAATGAGAAAGGACAGTACAGAAAATTGAGAGATCTACTATTCTTTCTTAATTGTAATTCTCAATAAGATTACGTAAAAAAAATAAAAGTTATTTTTTTATATAAATAAAATATAAAGGAGAGGGAGTAGAGAATGTACCTCTTCATCCCACTCCTTTTTCAGCTATAGAAAATAAACCTTACTAAATATATTATTGTGTTTGGGAAGCATCTAAATTATAATCGATATGTTCGAGAAGGCAGACTAAATAATAACGAGATCGAACTGTATGGACTTGTTTCTAAAAATAATTGATTAATAACTGTTGAATAGAACTATTCATATTTTATTCGTAAGATAAATATAAATAACTATAAATGGTATATTAACAAGATGAAATAAAAGTATACAAATTTTCAATATTGAATTTTTCAAACGAAAATTGTAGATGATAATATATTAATTAAAACTTTATACTGTAAATATTTATTACAAAAATAATAATAAAACTAAAAGTAGTCTATGCAAAACAAAATGATTCGCATACTCTTCCTTTTTGCTAAGAATAGTCTAATACATGCTTTATCAACAAGAAAGGATAAGATGAAAACTATATAAAAGAGAAAAAAATTGAAAGAGAATATATATCTACTGGATATAACCATAACGAGTGAAAGTGAATGAAATCGTCATATTATTTCCTAAAAAGATTTAGCTATAATATTTTTGCCGAGATTTTTGTCGCCGCTTGCAGCAAATAATAGTTATAATTATTATAATTATACTAGTAACAAGTATTACAAGAAAACAAACTATAATTCCAATAAATTCTTCCCGTGTTATTAAACGTGTAGGCCGATATTCTGCATCTAAATAATTTGTTTGATTTATCATATAACCTAATGTCCAACCAATTTCATTTGAATTAATCATTCTAACAATTCGAAAACGTTTAATATTTGCGTCCGTCATTGAATAACCATACTTTAATAATGTCCATTGGTACATTGAAAAAAAACATAAAACTATATAGAAAAATGTAGAAATTATGTCAAAATAAAAACATAGTATCGTACATGGTCTATACTGAAGGTCTGGATTCGATAAATTTGACCAAGGTTGATTACATACTTTTTCAATAGCAGTAGAAATTTGTGTGAGATTTGTTGAAGCAAGATTATAATTTCCATCTGAATCAGGTTCAACTGGTATATATGATGCTAAAGTATTGAATGTACTATAAAATGCTGAAAAAGCAAAAAAATTTAATGCGGAATTTGGAACTGGTTGATAGACATTATCAAAACCACAATTTGATAATGAGCATGTTTTATTGAAACGTTGAAACATCAATGTTTCACATCTTGAATAATTACCAGTTCCTCTATAATAAATCAGATTAATAAATAATTATTGTATATTAACATCTTAAGGGTAAAGTTTTTACCTCAATGTAATATTTGTTGCTGTAGTAAAATTAACCGGTGATACATATTGTCCACGACTACAAGGTGTATTGAGTATTGGGCTATAGCTTAAGTTTTGAATATAACCAGATGGTAAACATGGATCATCGGTCATTAATGCTCCGTTACTTTCATTTACTCTTCTACCAATATAGCTGTAACGTGTTTGTTGTTGTCCATAACATAAATATGAATGAGAATAAA
>JAJEKB010003901.1:0-12745 GCA_022393335.1 Macrotrachela quadricornifera | reverse complement strand
CAACAGATATTTTTTATAAATTAGCTTATATTAATGAAGTAATAGAAATCATCAAGACAAAGCAAATTGAAAAAGACAAACTTGTAAAACAAGAAATTATAAATTCTTTGCTTCGTCATCCATTTTTTCATTACATGTATATCAATCTAATTCCTTAAATAGATACATCTACGATGTTATACATATTACCACATGAAAAAAGAAAAATAAACACGACGCATAGCGACATGTATATGATACCAATTGAGAACATATTAATTAATGATGCATGACCGATATGTCCTTGTGAGTAACATTAAATTATTGAGAAGTATAATATCAACAAAACAAAATAATAAAATCTTGTTTTAAAAGAGAACGCATTGATGCATGAAAATAAGGAAACTAATTTTTTATTTATTAATTTAAAATTTTTTCGCTAACTCAACATCGTATCGTAAATATTCTTATATATTCTAATAGGCGATTTTAAATCTTTAAATTATTTAACGTTAAAACACAATTTTTTTCAAATAATTTATTCAACCAAATTTTTATTACGATAAAAGATTACATTAAATAAAAAATATCATATCAAAGTTTTTTAATTAAACAAAACTACTCGATAACAGTCTAATCTTTTTCGATTTTTCTAGATTATATAATATATTTCCGTTTTATATATTCAGTATTCATTGCAATTGAAATAAATTCATAATGCATAAATGTGGACTACTTAGAATGCTTTGAATTTATAGTATAGATCATTAACTAACCATTGTAAAAAATTATTTTATCAAAATGAACTCATAAATTTGAAATGAATTTTCAATAAAGACAAATTTTTCAAGTCATATTTAATATTAGAAAATCAAATGATAGTAAATAATCTCTATTAATCGAGCATTATCTCCATAAATATTATTTTCATTAGGTAATAAATTAAAATTAAGATAAAATTGATATGTATTATTCAAAAGTTTTTAATGTATAGAAACAGAATACTAAGAAGATGTATCTTAGATTTAAAATGAAAACATATTTATAAACAATAGTATAAAAAAGATTTGTGACACGAAATGATTTTGAAAAGAAAAGAGACTTTCGAGAAATGTGATATACTTTTCAAAAATAACGAAGTTTTATGTAAATTTATAATTTTAATCTATCAAATAAATGAGTATTCTGTTTATTCATACAGGTTAGGCATTGATTTGGTTTGTTTAATTATTGAATTCAATTTTGAGTTAATCAATGTGATTCTGTACATCATGAGAATAATCTTTTCAAAAGAACTAGTGAGAATATTCATTTTTGATCTGATTTCGTTTTAGATTTTTTCTTAAATTTGACAATTGAAATTAAAAATAGCAGTCAGTCAATATGAATATTATCTTGTTTAGTTAGTTAAAATAATAACCAGTTACAATCACTCCTCTATCTTATTTTATAATTATTAGTTCTATAACTTTGTTATAATGTGATAAGTTTTATGTGTAATAAAAGTGTTGTACAATATTCAATTTACATTTGGAAGTAGTTTATGATTTAGAATAAGACGATAATAAGGAGGTTGACCAATCTTCAACGTTTTGCAAGCCAAGTTTCTTTCGTAGTATCGGCCAGAGAGATCAATCTTATTGTGCATGCCCATTTCTGGATTCTTTTTTAGCCAAGAATTAAGACTATTATGTACAATTGCTTGAATATCCACTATTGATATGTGATATTTGTCATGTAGGAGACGTGCTAGTGGTTCAATGTGTTTTGTATATATTGTATGATGAAAGTAGAGTGTAGAAATAATTATTCGTGTATTTGATACATTTTCGGATTGCACTACAGGTTGAGAATTAAATATCGATGATGCCAGTTTGCCTCCACGAATAATTTTGTTTTTTTCACATTCGGAATCTTTTAGAAGTAGGCCAGCAAATCGTTTTTGACTCATATCAAATAAATAAGCAACATTTTGTGTATGAGCATCAGGTACCCAACGAATAGCTATGAAATGAAGTTGTGCACCAATTATTCCATCAGAAATATCTTTGAATAAACTAACAGGATCAAAACCAAATTCAACTAAACTTTCAAATAATGTTTTATCAAATGTCAAAATGTTTCGAGTGGTTAAGGCACAAGCCGTAATAGGTGTCAAATGTTCAGGTAGGCCGGTAGTATATTCATTGCTATAAGCATCTTTGAGACCACCACGAATATAAAATGTTGTATTGTCATCATCTTTGACTTGAGCTGCGAATAATGTTGGCAGTACCCAAAGGTTTTTTGGTAGTTTAGCCAGATTTGCCAATTGTGAAACGATTTGTGCACATTCAATTGCATCTTCTGCCGTATTCCAATCGATTATTCGACTTTCAGATGTAATTTGTGCGGGAAAACTTGCCTTTATTTGATAATCACCATTCAATGGCATGAAACTCCGTTTTGATAATAAAACAAAAGCATCGATCGAACTTTCTATATCAGATTGTTTGTTCGATACTTCAACAGCATATTTATTCATTGGAACTTGATGCTCGTCTATATAGAATTTAAAATCATTTACTAAATGCATTGGAATTGAGCCTGCTTCTCGGATTTTAGCTTTAGGATAAGAAACAAGATGGATTTGTGAAGTACCATGTTTGAATGCCACCGGAATTGGATGATGTTCAATTGTGCCGGATTTTGAACCAAACATTACATTTTTAAGCGGATTTCCAGTCGAGCCATCAATATTGCCACATGTCTCAGTAATGAGTAGCGCTTCTCGTGGTGGAATTTGCGCTAGTAAAGTGGCATAAGCTTTAGGCTGAGTTGGATCAAATGTTAATGGAAATGAAATTCCAATTAATTTAGCAATAGATTCTAAAATTTTTGGTTGTGACAATCGACTTTGTTCATAAATTGTTTCAAGATAATCGGTTGCTTCAATATTCTGTTGCAATATTGAACATTGCTGCTTATTCAAGCCCAATAATGTTAAATCAGCCATATTTTCGACAGTACATTTATCAACCAAAATAGTTTCCCATTGAAAGTGTTCCACTTCGTTGGAGAAAATATTTTTTTTACATGTTGCAGTGATCGAATGTTGTATAGTCGACTCATTAGCATCTGGAATTATAGCTACCATTGTATTTTGATCTTGCCATTCTATGCTAATCGCTGTTTCGTTCACCAGAGCTTCCAATAAGTTGATTGCAGTTTTTCGGAAACCAATCGTCATCTTTCTGAAATAGAAAATATATCTCCTTTCTCTTTATAGGTTTGCCTATAATTATTGAGCGAGTCAAACTGCTTGCAACATCGAATATTTTGCAAATATCTCAACATGAATAAATCTTATAGTCATGCAGTTCTCTATAATAATTAAAGTAAAAGATTCTTTAGATTCGCGATAATAAATCATGACAGAATTACAATGAAAGATGTATAAGACACTATAATTTCACATTTTTTACTTCTTTCCGATGATTTTCAAATATCAAAAGGATCACTTTATTGACGTCATTGTTAGGATGAGAAATTATAGCATTTCATACATCTTTTACTTTAATCATTATAGAGAACTTCACGATGTTACGATCATTTTGACTCACTCATTATATAAGCATTATGAGTATAGTTTTGCACTTTTTATATCGTTTCCCTCGTTTTTTTTCTCTTTTTCTTTCTTTCTTTTTTCTCTTTTTCCTTCTTTCTTTTATGACTAAGAAAGGTAAGTATACCAAGAAAATAATTTTGTATCCATCGTTCGTTTTTCTTTCTTTCATGATTCAAGAAAAGGAACCATACAATAGAAACATAATGTTGTCATACTTGTATTTAGTCAAAATTGATGCTATGATATTAGTAATCGATATCAAATGAGTAATATAGTTTATCTATTTTGTTCATCTTTAAACAGAATCATACATATAAATATATATAAACTCCCATTAACAATATGTTAACTGATCAGAAATTGAAGTGTGATAATTAAGCTGAACAAGTACCATTCATTCATGCCGTATCCACTTTGTTGACATGCTCATGGAGTATAAGTGAGACAAAAATATTTTTGATGTGTCATAGTTGAGTCATTTCAATTCTTTACAAGGATGTGATTCACGCACAAAACATACGAAATGAACGAGACAGAATGCTATTGTTATGCACTCCAACTAAGTACTGACTCATCATTATAAAAATGTTCTTTGTATTACAAACAAATGTACTGAAAGTTGTTAATTTATTACTCTTGCAACAGCAGTTATTTGTATTGGGGCTACTGAATTTCTTTTGACTCTACTGTTTTGTCATGTCAGCAGAAAATGTGAGAATAAATTTTCGATCGAATTCGAGTATGTTTGTATATCATATAGACAGGATTGGTTTTGTTTGAAATTTTGAAAGGAATCAGTCGGTTTCGATTTGAGGGTGAGGGTAAGGCAAATGTCAAAACAATGATAAAGAAAGATGAACAAGACGAAAGGAATAACAATGAATAATGTTAGAGTAGTAAAGAAAAATGCAGTAGAAGATGAGATGACAATAACAAGAAGAACAGTAGTAATAGCCAATGAGAGCGCGAAAATAAACACAGCGAAAGAGACAGATATGAACAAAATGTACACGCAATGAGAAAAGAAGGAGAGAAGATAGGTGATGGATAGTACCGTCACAGGAAGGTGATCTATGGAATCTCAACCACGTTTACATCGAATTTCTCCGAATTGCGTGAAACTTTCAACGTTTGTAGATCATATTGAGATTATTAAGATGCCGGATATCAGTTTGTGAAATTTCTTTAATAAGTACGTATATTTAGATTATCGCATTAGAGGTCTTCAAAGGAAAAATAGCCAAAACCTGATTTTTGGAAGATCAAGTTGTTAAAAGATCTTTCAAACGAAACGCATAAAGTACCAGCTACCGTATATATTTTGAAAGCTGATGAGTTAAGCTACATTTTGATTATAATACATTGAGGTTTTTCTAAACTTTTAGTCATATTGTGTTTTTATACATTCTATTCACTAGCTATATTTTAGTGTATCTACAAAAGCATACACTGGAATATCATGCATAACCATCATGGATGAAACTAGAATATGGTTAAAACATCAATATATTATAGTCAAAATGTAGCTTGATTGATGTGCTTATAGAATATATACGATGATTGATACCTTATTAGTATAGATGAAAAAAATTTTTCAATAATAAGAATTTCTAAAAGCCAGATTTTTCATATATTTCCTAAAAATATACATAAAAATCATGATCACTATATATGGACCGCTTAGAGAAATTTATAAAACTAACTTGAAATATTTTAATACCTTCATATGGTCTACAAATTCTGAAAGTTTCGTTCGATTTGGAGAAAGTTGTGTATAAAGTGGTTAAGATACCATGGATTACCCCACTCCTAACCATCAAGCTCAATAGTAAAAGATCGAGCTGACTTCTTTCGATGCATCTACATCAACGAAGTTTTCGAAATTTTATTCTCTATTTCAGCACCAGTTTGTACGTCCGACTTGTAGTACAGAATTGCTTCGTTTTCGGATGGCTTGTAATAGAAGATGATCACTTTATTATTGGATATATTAGTACGCGACTGGCACAGGATCTCATCACTTGCATGGAATGTATTCATTCCACTGTACCAGCGCAAGATTTGGCTTTGACAAATTCCCACAACATATTCAGTTGAGATTTGCGATTAGATTGTAAATATAGCCAATTAGAGTCTTTAGTTTCGGTAGTTTTTAGATTCGAGTTTAAGATGCTTTCGATCCAGAACATTCTTCGAATACGAGAAAAATCAACCTGAAAAGAGCGAATAAAATGTATTGCCAGCAATTCTCTTTTGCTGTAAGAGGATTAAGAAATCTTGTCATAACACAGTATTATGAGAGTTGGCTCCAATTGAAAATCAATATTTATCGATGTCTCAATTGGTATAAAAGTTAAATTGAAACAATAGTAAATAACTTTCAAAAAAAAAATTGGAAAGAAAATGACTGCCAATAAAGATATTACATACAACGGCAGAGAAAAGAAATTTAATTAAAAGAAACAGAAAGGGAAAATAAAAAAGTTAGAAGTGAACGCTTCTGACTGCAGCTAACATCTGCTTACGTTATCTTTCCGACATTCACATCGAGTTCAGTGAATGATCTGGCCAAAAGACTTTAGTTAGATAAATCAAACTAACAGATAGATATTTTAGTTCATTCATGTTTTATCTAGATAATAGGTTCAAAATCAGGACAAGAACAATCAATTCAATTCAAAGTTTTTCAATCATTAAAGAAGAAAATGAAGCTATTTTTTACTCGAAACTGTATTTCATATTCTCGAATGTAATGAGCTGAACTATCGCATTGAACATGGTGTTTATTCTTAACATAAGCATTAAAATGAATAACGATCGATTTTCATTATTTTTCTTTTATATGAAAAGTCAATTGTAGTTTAATCAAGATCGTGAACCTTCTTTTGTTAAGTAAATTTGAAATTTATAAGTTTTTTCTCCCTGAACACTTTCCACTCATGTGTTAATAGAATTAAAAAAAAATAAAATTATTAAATGTCAATATCACATTGAAACGAATTAGTTTGATCAAGTTGACAACGTGTTTATTTATGAGAAATAACAACTTTCGAAAAAATCCAAAGAAAATCAGTCTTCCTGTTCTCGAAATAGAAATTTTCTGTCTTCCCAACGTCTATTAGCAGTAACAATAATGCATCATGTGTCGCTAACTGACGGACGCGCATTCTCTTCCTTATTATTAGTCATCTAAGCGACCAGTCTCTCTTTTTCTTCTGCTTATTTTTCTGATGTTTTATTCATTATATTAAATTAAAGATTTTTAAAATAAATATCTAATAATGTTACGATCAACGTCGGATGTAGCACTTCTTATTCCAGCATCGACACCATCAATCTATCCCGTATATCGACGTCGTTTCTATGTTCTTTTCGTTTTCGGTTTTCTTGGTTTTAATCAATGTTTGTTTTGGTTGACATTTTCTCCTATATCACAAAGTAGTCAGATATATTATAATATCAGTGAAAGCACAATTAATCTTCTTCTTAATTGGGGACCGATTATATTTATTCCATGTCTACCATTAGCATATATTCTACTGAATAAACGACATGGTCTTCGACGAACGATTATTTTACTTGCTATAACAGATTTCATTGCAGTATTTCTTCGAATTTTTCCAACAATGATTATATCACCATCAAATCCCTATTTCACTTCGATCTCTTTATTATTTATACATATTGGTCAAATATTGAACGCTGCATGTGGTCCATTGGTAATGGCACCAGTTTCTCAACTTTCCTGTTTATGGTTTAAACCAGATGAAAGAACACGCGCTACAACATTGGCTATCGTAGCTAACAGTTTTGGTGCAACAATCGGTTTTCTTATCAGTCCATGGATAGTTGCGAAACCTGAACAAGTGCCAAATCTACTCTATATCCATCTGGTTCTGGCCTTTATTCCATTGGTATTAATATTTATCTATATTCCATCGTATCCACCACAAGCACCATCACCTGCTGCTCAATTATTAATCGATACTTCGATGAATGAAGAAAATATTAATTCATTACGTAGTTATATAAACGATATTTGGCAATGTTTTGCTACACCATCATTTACACTACTTTGTTCTGTTGGAGGGATTTTGGGTGGAGCATTTGCTGCATGGATGGGTCTCTTTGCTAATATATTAACAGCTGAAAATTTTACTGAGCAACAATCAGGTAAGATTGAATAAGATAAAACTTATTGATTACGTTTCTTTTAGGTTGGTTCGGTTTTGCCTGTTCATTGGCAGGGATTATTGGTGGTCTAGTTACAAGTACACTTGCTGATACGCGCTACTTTCGCCGTTCATTCAAAACAATCATTCTCAGTATGTTGATTGGTTGTTTTCTTGCTGTATTATGGTTTCAACTGTCGATTCGCACTGTATTCTATGATAAACCCGTCTTTCAACCGAGTGTTGTAACGATCGCTCTATCGGTCACATTTGCTGGCCTATTTCAAGGTTCAGCAATACCATTGATATATGAATCGTTAGCTGAAATTATGTTTCCTCTACCTGAATCACTATCCGCATCGGTTCTTGTACAATTAAATAATATAACCGCACTTATACTTTTATTTATTCCACCTTATTTATATAAGTTAATGAATCTTTTTGTTATTATTTCTATTAGTATCTGCATTATGATGATGTTATATGTTAATATTGATTACAAGAGACGAAATCAAGATGAACGTAAACAATAAAAGGCATTATTTCAACAATGATTTCTGAGAATGACAAATCGATGTGTTTTTATCTTTTGATGGAAATACACATATGTTGTTTTACATAACTTTCCTAGAAGTTGTGATCCATGAAAAGCGAAAAGAGTTTCTCGAGTATGCAATGGATTTTTGGAAACTAAAAATCAGTTTCCTGGACATAAAACACACATTTTACTGTCGGAATGACTAGGATTCTGATAGAATCCGAAGGTCAGACTTGATTTCAGATAGTCTCCGTGCGGGTCCTATTCGAATTCTTCGCATACAATAGGAAGAATTTGGCTCGAGTTGGTATAGATAATAAAAGAAAAGTTTTTTTGCAATTTCAACATAGGTTTGACTATGCAACATGAATGTAGGATAGGATGCAATAGGCTACTCTTAGTTAATTAGAATAATCCAATCGTTTGTGATTTTCACAATATCAAATAGATATAGACTTGAGGTACTAAAAGGCATTGAGCAGAATCATTCTTTTGCAATGTAATTATATTTTTCCTGTGGGCGAAAGAAAACTATTTATTGATTGTCATTGACTTTTTCACAGTTGAATTAATAATAATAATAATAATTCAAAAGTGATATTGGAAGACAAAATAATATGTTACTTTTATATTGTTAGAATTCGAATCAGTAGTCATTTTGATGCCAAATACTAGTGAACATGATTTATTGCGGTCATTCATTTTATAAATACGGATGGATTTTTATTCTCACTTGACATAGTTTTCAAAGTATTTTAGTTCATAATCAAATTTCCGGAATATGAGACAGTTTT
Source organism: Macrotrachela quadricornifera (assembly GCA_022393335.1). Lineage (NCBI taxonomy): Eukaryota > Metazoa > Rotifera > Eurotatoria > Philodinida > Philodinidae > Macrotrachela > Macrotrachela quadricornifera. The sequence continues at coordinate 3,655 of JAJEKB010003901.1, read as the reverse complement.
AAGTTTTTCGGCATATCAACTCATTTAATCTGTCTCACCTACCACATTATATAAACCAATGTACACAGATATATTTGAATTACTGGAAATGACGAATACTCTGGTTCTAATCTCCTAAAGGATGGTGATAATGTATGCTAATAATACATTTGGCAAAAGTGTTTGCTATTTATATAGAGAAAGCCTATGTGAGGAAATTTTTTTATTTTTTCAGAAACAGATATGTGGTTTCCTTGGTTCCTATTATGCTGATTATGTTCATAGTAGGTTTTCTCTGATCAATCAGAAAACTGAAATTAGTTTTCTGGGAACTAACAGGACGCATTATATCAAACTACAAAAATTTTCAGACAGGTCCTTTCTAAAACGAGCGGTGGTTTAGGATAACTGTCTTTCGGAATAATAAGAAACTATGATTAAACCTTAAAAAGTAGAAAGAGAGGTTGCGTTTCTTTCTCTCTATTATTATGTTTTGTATTCACTTCTTTTCGTATTTTACGTAGCATAGAAGGACATCATAAGAAAAAGTATAGATTCTTTTAAATGAAAAGAAAAAACATCAGTTAAAATTGTTTATACAAAATAATAACTAGATATGCGTTACTAAGCTGCAAAAGATGATGTTTTTCTCTTTTGTATACGTATTAGTTTAATTATAATTTTTGTTGTATTTGAGTGACAAAAAACAATATGAATTTCTTGTCAACTTAACAAATTTTTTAAATCTATTTTCATCGATTGATGTAACGTTTAAAATGTTTATATTTTGAATTAAAAGCTGAGCAATAACATTCAATCAATTGTTTTGTTTTTTTACTGCTAGACAACAAATATATATCAGTAGGATAATGATGAAGTTGTGTAGTACGCCGAAATCAAAGATTGTCTTTATTCCGAGGGTCAAATCTACCGATGCTTCTGGGTTTTATTTTTATTTTGTTGAAGATATTAAATATGTCAGTAAATTATTATTGACATTGTCACTTTATGTTTTTTTTTTAAAATGTCTTGTTTCCTTTTGTTATCAAAGTTTGATTGTGTATTTATATGACATATATTCTGATTTGTCTCATATGTGTCGTTGTGAAGGAGAGACTTCCAAAAGCAACAGAATAAGAAAAGAAAATGAAAAGCACACACAAGTGAAGCGAGACCTAGAGCAAATAAGTAATCTACATTTTCTCTTTTAGAAAAATATTCATTTGTTTATGGCACTTATTCAAGATGAGATACAATGTTATGTTGGTTCTACTTTTTATGATTCTTATGAATCAAGATATATTCCTATATCTGCATTGAATGTGGGAGCTTGTCAAATAATCTATTTAACTGAAGTCAACTATTGTACAATCACATTTGATAAATCTAATAATTGGTGTAAATTGTTCATTGATATTTTAAGTCAATAATGACAGTATGGTAATACAAGTAGGTATTGTAACATTGACTGCGATGCATAATTGGAAATTATCGGCTCGTCAGTATACTCGATACAGATCTTTTCAAAGAAAGGTTTTCACATTCAAACGGTTTCTATTTCTGAATTCAACATTCATCTCATATTCTCATTTATTTTTATCAATAGAAAAGTTATATGGAGGCTTTGTTATTTAAAATACAAATCTGTAATATGTGTTTGTTTGTTTTATTTTAGCAATAAGAACCAGTACTACAACATCTATGAACGTTTAAATAACAGTCGATTCAGCAACTAAATACTTCTGATATTATCAAGAGTATGATAGATTTATGCCATTTACAAGACTCGGAAGTTGACTGTGAAAAGAAACAATTCATTCGTCAAAGATAGATATCGAGAATTTTGAGAAAGTCTTCCGCTTATAATATGGAAATGAATTGTACTGAGAAGAATTTTTAATGCTCGTCTCATTTCACTGTATCGGGAGTGGATGTGAACTGCACTTTTTGTTAGATGGACTAATTCAAACTTAGTTTCATTCTGCAAGGAAAATTTCGAGGACGTACCATGTGAGATGAAGTTCATATATTTCTATAGGTGTGTTTTTGATTTGTTTCGATATCTTTTACATTCTAATATATTATAAATGCATAAAAAAGCAGATGGTGTCCAATTGTTCTTTTTGTAAGAATAGGAATAGCACTTTACCGTTACTATAGTTACCTTTACGACCTATTCATGTATTGATCCACCTAAGTAGAAGAAGTCAAACCACACAGTTAGACAAAATAAATATAACTATCTCGTAGGGTCATATTGATAACATAGAAAAGTGAATTTTTTATTTCAGTAGATACATAGGTCAAAACAAACGGGAGGGTTCCGATAGGAATACACCCGAAATGATCGGGACATAGAAGCACAATTGAGCCGGAAATCAATCGTAATATTTTTTAGTTGTAATACTGCTTTCATGAAATCATCAAAGCTACCCGGAACCGTCCGTTTCCAGGCTGGAGAGTTCTCTCTGAATTTGCGGCACTGTTCCAATGATTTCCGACCAGTTCCCGATGGAAAGCACAAGGAGTTGGTTGGAATGCGTCGGACAAAAATCCAGAAAATTTTCGGTAATTTTCTGCAGGTTCATTTGGAATCTAATGACCGAAATCTTCGACCTTGGTGTGTCTGTCTTCGAGAGAAAAATTGCTAATAAAGAGATGTCACGCATAGTATTAGTGAAGATTTATGTGTCATTATTCTTAGAGTTCTGTTCTTTGTATCTAGAAATATGCTATTTCCAAGTTGATCATGTAATATAAAACTAACTTGAATGAGGTTTTTACTCATGCTAAACAATCTCGATTTCATCGTCTTCGGAAAGATTTATTTACATTGGTAAAGTATAGTCCATTTTTGAGCGTGATTTCGTCACGAATACATCTTATAATTTTTGTTTTTCCTGCTGAAAAATCTTTTTATTCTACCACTAAATATTGTAAAGCTGATTTTTTATGTTCTGTCAAATAAACTTATTTGTCTTCTTATAAACCTGTGAGTCTAGTTGAATCAGTGTGATGGATCCACCATTGGGTGTGCAATTTTTTTTTATCAAAATTGTGTCTACGTAACGTTTTCCACATACCATCATATAAAATGGATGTGTGGGTATACAGAAGAGATCTAATGACTTTGCTGATTAATCTGGAAGCTGACTTACGATGATGATCATGTGCTTGAAGCGTTTTTTTTCATGGAATATTGTCCAATACTTATGATATTTTCTAATACGAAGGCATATTTACTAATTACAACGTACTATTTTTGTCTTTTTTTAATTATCTGTCTTAATTAAAGAATGTCATTCGTCAATAAATATATATGAGCGTAGCCAACGATAGGATACCCCATTCATATTTTTTTTCTATTGTACGGATAAAATATAGTACTGTTTGGGTCAATCTAGGGATTATCTATGATTCTCTTTCATATGGTCCGGACAGTAGTATATTTTATCGTTACAATAGAAAAAAAATATGAATGGGATATCCTATCGTTGGCCATGCCCATATATAAATTAAAATTGAAGTAGATCAATGAAGACCCATATCTTTTAAAAAATATATATAATGAATGTATGTATAAATCGTCATGTATGGTGGTATACATATTTAAGTAATGGTACGTTTTGTTAGATCCATTAGACCCGCATCCCATTTTGAATTCGATTGTCCTTTT
>JAJEKB010003893.1:0-10485 GCA_022393335.1 Macrotrachela quadricornifera | reverse complement strand
TAACAAATATATCATTTACTAAACTTAAATTAGTAGATATTGTTCTTGTTCGATTAAAATTTCCTTCATACCAAATTTGAATAAGATTTTTATCTCTTATAGCAACATAAACTGTATTATTAATATCTATAAATATACTATTAGGATTTGGACCCACTGTAGTATTATCTGCAAATGTTGTTGCATTTATATCCCATGATGCATTTGGATTCAGTTTTGGCTGATTTAATGATATTCCTATTGAAAATATTATATGTCACCATAAATAATCTCAAGATTTATACAAGTAGAATTTAGTATTTATTGTTAAATAAACTAAATATCTGATTAGAGTAGAAAATACTCTATCTTTCACGTCTGAGACCGGTTAAGACACACAATAAAAATGGCTCAATATGTCTACACTATCCGGTATACATAACAGCAGCAGAGAGAAAAAGATGATCATTCGAAAAGATCCTCTAGGTCTATTACAATGGTAACATCTATGAGATAAATCATGTTTAGTGAGCGGTAAACAAGGAAAAAAAATATAGTTATGAAGGATTTTGTATTGATTAGACTTACTTCCTTGATAATTAACAGCTATTGTTTGACCGATATTTGTTGATGTTAATTCTAAAAAATAGAAATATGTCTTATAAAAATGTAATATTTAATTACCAGATTGTGTAGTTGAAGATATTTCTTGTGCAGTTGTTATTGATTCTATATAAAAAACAAGTGAATATTTTTATGAAATTATTCAGAAATTCAAGAGAGTATTTTTAGATTCCGAAAAGATCATAAAGGCAGTATTTATAAGAATAATTTATAGAATAAAAATTGAATAAAACATACCACAAGAATTGATATCGAAAATAAATTTTTGAATTCGTCTGTTTCCACCATCGGAAACAAATATATTTCCCGAATTATCAAAACTAAAACTTCGTGGATAAAATAATGTATCTGATGCTGAACCAGTTGAACCTGAACATCCGATAATACATCGAAAACCATTTGGTCCTGATCCAATTAAACGACTTGTATACCATTCAACAATAAATAAATATCCGTCATTATCTAATGCAATTCCTATTGGTCCAGAAAGTGTAATTGTTCCAGGAGCATCATCACCTACAACAGTTGTTCCATTTAATTGTCCTGGTTGAAATTGTTGAATTCTATTATTTCCCCAATCAGCTACATATAAAATGAGATTTTTATCAACAAATATTCCATTAGGACTTCGAAGTGTATCCATTGTTGAACCGGCAGTACCATTTCCTGCTGCTATAGTCGACATATTTGAGCCCATAATAAGTGATGTTGATAATACTTGATGATTATCATCCATAGAACAATAAATAGTATTATTTATATCAATAAAAATTGCTGTACATTCCCATGGAACATAAATCATTTTTGTACCATTTGTTGCATTTAAAGTCCATTTATCAATTCGTCGATCACGACCAGTATCAACATAAATATCATCATTCATTGTAACAAATATACCTTTTGGACTATTCATATTTCCAGATAAAATTTTTGTTACATTAGAATTTTCTTCGAACCATATTTGAATAAGATCTTTTCCAGGTACAGTTATATAGATTGTATTATGTATATTAACAAATATATCATATGGTTCAGCACCAATTGTATCATTAGATACAAAATTTATTGCATCTGGATACCATGATGCATTAGCACATAATTTTGGTCGATTAAATGATACACCTATCATATTATAGACATATATTTAGTAACCAAACAAATTTTTTCTCCTTCTCAATTATTTCAAATTAGATAAATTAATTTTCTAATGATTTTATATTCATAATCTTACCAGGAAAACAAAATTTCTTATGCAATCATAGATATATTTCACGGAGATTTAAATATTGTTTGAATTAATCCATTTATAAAGTCAAGTATAAACTTTCAAAGAAGTTAAATTTAAGATTTCTCACCTTGAAAAACTGATCTCATCGCAAATACATCTAAATAGCTCAAAAATGCTTCTTTAATAATACAGATCTCTAGATATACAACAAAAATAAAATATTATTCTTCAACTCATTGACATATTCATATTATTAAAATCTCATTACTTTCTATTATCCTATTAATAATCTTTTTAAATGAATTTTATTCAATTATTTTTAGTTTTTTGTATATATTACCTTTTGTCATATGTATAAATATCCATAGAAGAATAAATCTTCTCAACATTATTAATATTAACAAGTTCAATAATATCAATGTAAAATAGAATAATGAGTAAAAAAATATATTATTAGAATTGTTGATTTAAATAGTAAAAATGAACTTTAATGAGAAATTATTTTTCTTTTTCTTTTAAATATAATTTAAAAATCAAGAAAAAATAAAAGTGCGTATTAAATTCTTCTACATTGTTGAAATAATAAATTTTCAAGATATAGAATAATATTGACGTCAATTTATAAACTTCAATATTTTAATAGATTATCATCTTCTATAAAATATTTACTTATCTATAATTTTTATCACAAACAAAAAAAGAAGAAATTTTTCTTTTTATTGTTTAATCTAATTGATATTTCGATTAATTTTTATATAAATCATTTTAGACAATAAATAAACAATATGAATTTAAATAAAAAATAAAAATATCTTTTTCAATGACAAAAACCACTTAAGAAGTTACACTTTTTTTTTAGTCTTAAATAACTAGTTAAATCAACTATGAGAACACTTTAAAGTATTGTAAATACTATCCAATACATTTTATTCTATATACTTATTATTTATCAAATATTTTTCAAATTTAAAAATGATATTGTGTTTCATTCATCATATGTTAATATTATTGAATTTATTCTTATTAGAACATATGAAAAAAATATCAAGAAGAAACTTTTTTTGTATTTCGGTTTGTATAAACAAAAGTGAATATAAGTAATGATGTACAAAAAATGTTTATTAAATTTTTAAGAGAGATCAAATAGATAAGTCATATAAATACAATCGTTCATAATTTTATTTCAATTTAAAATTGAAAAAGAAAATAGTTTAAATTTTAAAGTTTATTGATAGATGCAAATCCCATCAATAAATATATCTATCTTTTTTTGTTCTGTAAATATTACGATCAATTATAGAATTTTTAATTATTTTTCTTTTTTGTTAATCATAGATGAATAATTTACATTTATTATTAGAAATAAAACTAATTTTTTAAAAAATATATCATTTCCTTTTCTTAAGTAACTAATTATATCTAACAGACTATGAATTCTATTTCGGCATTAAATTTATCTTTATACTTAAGAATAAGTATGAAGAATGAATTCTAATGTAAGCAGTTTTCAACGCTACAAATAAAATTATTTTTTTAAATTTAATTAATTAAAAAACTGTTATTATCTGAATAAAACACTTATTATTATAATGATGAATTTAATCGATAGGATAAAGATGAATAAGAGAGATGAATACAAAAAAGTAATAAAATTATTTATAATCGTCCACGGTGTATTTAGATATTCGATAATTCCTATTATTGTCCCTAATTAATTTACAACCCTATTGAAAATGTTTGTAATAAAAAATAGATTTTTTTTCTAAATTTATATTTTTCTATTTTTGTATTCTCTATGAATAAATAGAATTCTCAACTGATAAATGTTTTCTTTAATCATTTCATTTCTATTGATGTTAATTCTTTCCTCTTTAAACACAATCTTTTATTTTCATTTAAATAGTATTGCAATATTAGCACATGTCTAATATTACGCAGATCGACGAAAATGTATGATGAACTGAAGAGATTTACAATCAGTTGTAAGACCTGTTTGAATCTTTGATGTATATTAAATAATTCTCATCTGAATATTATAAATTATTATGTGTGAGATATTGGAATTATCAATATGTGATGGAGTAACGTTAAATAGTATCATTCACTGACAAAATCCCTATACAAATTGCATATCTGACTTTTTAAAGACTATCCTTTCATGATCATGGACTTGGATATGAATTCTATCGTTTTTTTTTTGTAACGATTTATATTCTCTCTATTATTCATATTCTTTTGCGATATATTATTGTCGCTCTCTCTCTCTCATTGCTATTTATCCTCTTTTGTAGCTCTAACAGATATTGTATGGTTGTCTTTCTCTGATGTTCCGAACGGTAGAGATTCATTTGGTCGATTGCTATAAAACCTTCCACGAAACAAAATACTTCGAATCTTTTACAGAAAATGTTCCTAATAAAAACAACTTTGACAGTGATGTCAATTGTTTTCTTTTTTTCTCAGCCATTTTTTATCACAATAAAAAATTTTTTGCATGTCACGTAGAGAGCATTTAGCGAGTCGAATGATGCTAGAATCAACTTATTATGTTGAAAATTAATTGAGTCATGTTTCTAATAAGAACAGCAAGCTAAAAAATGTTCCTTATGGGAAAATTTGATGTCCAATCTACCCTATCCCTTTCCTGATAGTTTATAGTACTATCTTTTCCGTTTCATTAGTATATATCATGAGTGTTTTTTTTCTGAGTAAAGGAAAGAAATTAGTTATCGAGCATTCTAACTAACTGTTTACGACAATAATCAATATATTGTTTGAAATACTGTTGTTCAAATGGAATTGTTAATAATATTTTTTAGAGACTTTTGGTGTACGTAAAGGATGGGTCTAATTGATTCAATTTCTCGTTGGACACATCATCTTTTGTCGTAACAAAACTCATAGGACTGGCATTGTGTTCATATTGATGTATCGTTTGCTTCATGGCTCCACAAACTGGTTGCATTTCTATGAATATTTCATAGATTTTGGGTCACTCTTTGGCTTGTTGTTCATGCATAGTATTTTTACAAAAGATAAAGATAATGAGAATTTGAGCAACATCAGTAAATATGTTTAGGACATCGAAAATATGTCATAGTTGAGTAATCATATGCTGATAGTCTGCGTTGTTTTCATTGATATCGTGATCCAACCAGATCAGAGAGGTATTTTGGAATCTGTGTGCGTTTGCTTCCCTAAGCATAATTGTAAAAACATTCAAAATCAGTACAAAAGAAAATAAAAAATAAGACTGCCACTTTATCGTTATTTTAACAAGTAAAGTGTAGTAGTCAACTTTATTCGAAAAATAAAGTATAGTGAATTACAATCTGGCCGCCTGAAAGCGTTTTCTCTCAGCTAATTAAATTTTAAAAGGTATTTTTTCCTTTCATAGTAAAGGCACAACAGAAGTTATCTTCACTAACTAAGAGTTTATGAATACTATTGGTCACTTGGCAAAGACAAGCTCATGTTTCGCTTTAACTATAAAAGAGAACAAGCCGGGTACGATCAACAAGTTGTATTAGGCTTGCTCTTCCTTATAGTCTGAGAACAACATAACCTTGTCTTTACCAAATGACAGGCAACATTGAGAAAATTCTAGTTGACCAAGACAATCCTATCTTCTACCTTGACTACAAGAGAGGAGAAGCTTGCTATAATCCGATTGGTTGATAGAAAAAGTTTTTAATCAATAAGATTTTTCGGTAAAGTGGACATACTTTACTTCTTAAAGCAAATATAAAATGCCACTCCTATTAGTTGCCAATGATTTACAATGACTACTTTAATTGCAATCAGCTTTTCTCTTCTTACTTATAAGTACAAATATATTGATTATGAGGAACGCGATTGTAATAGTTTATTTGTTTTTTTTGTATCTCTCCTTCTATACTTTATGTTATAATCGAATAAATGTGTATCCTCTTTTTCTATATGACCTTCCGTTCTTTTTGGAAGTAGTCAAGACAAAGAGAGGACGAGAAGTGATATACAAGGTGGACCAAATGCAACCTAACAAAAAAAAGATTGATTGAATATCTTCATAAGAGCTCGATCCAACAGGCTCATTGTTTTTTTTTATCAAGGACAGAGACATTTTCATGCTTCGAATTCATGCAGAGAAAATTAATGAGAATTTCTGTCAAGTATCCCTATTGACATCAACAAGAAAATTTTATGTTTTTATCGATACCAAAACAAAATATATATTTAATAAAGATTCTTATTAATCTTGTGCTTATCAATTTAGAATGTGAACACGCTTCTATCCTTCATAAACAAAAGAATGGGCCCATTCGGTTGAGCTGTACTGGAGATTCAATCTTTTTCTTGTATTAGATTACTTGTGGTTCACCCTCAACAATTGAGGATGATTTGCTTGAGAAAGAAATATGTTGTGATTGGTCATACACTCTTTCTTTTTCTTTATATTGAAATGCATGAAAAATAAAAAAACAGCTAAAGATAACGAGTAAGCAATGAAAAATAACAAGCACATTATCTTTCTTCTGAGTTTCTATAAGTGTTTTAACCAGAGAAGTACTATACTGAGCAAAGGATATCTTGATTTAAAATAGAACAGAAAAAGATAAAGGCATAGTTCACGAATAATAAGAATAAACGTGTGTCGTTCTCTGATATTATTTTTGCGAACAAGTACACCTCTGTACCATTAACGATGAAAAAAAACGAACACTATAATCAAAATAGTACACCACAGCTGAATATCGTGAAAAAATCATTTGCATACATTCACAAAGCCGTTACAGTATGCCAGACTGCTGTCTGTGATAATGTCACCCTGCCATTTACAATCGTCGACTATGGTTGTTCACAGGGTGCAAATTCCATTATTGCAATCGACGACATCTTATCTAACTTAAGAGAAAAGTACATAACAACTCCTATACAAAGTGTTTTAGTGGTATTCAACAATCAACCAACCAATGATTGGACAGCGCTATTTAAAATCATTGAAAAACATTTTATAAAGGACGATGATCAACATGTTACTACTCTAGTATCGGGAAAGTCATTCTATGAACAAATAATGCCGTCAGATTCTGTGCATTTTGCCTACACATCAACAGCCATTCATTGGCTCTCAAGAAAACCATGCAATATTTCTAATCAGTGGGCTATTCGTGCACGGGAAGTTAAACAGGAAGAATTTCAACTTTGGAAACAACAAGCACATGATGACTACAAGTTATTTCTGCAAAACCGATCGAAAGAATTAAAGAAAGGTACACAATCGTAGAGAAAGATTACGCAAAACTGAGTGTTGACTAAAATAGAGCCAAGGTTTTGCTCGTTGGATAGGAAGGTTTTGTGTGCTTTTTCATCTTTAGACTTCGATAGTTTGTCCAGTTAAAAAAATGACTTATTCGAAACACATTTTTGATAAAAACTAATTAAAAAGTTTTTTTTATTAGCGGTCTTTTAAGGATTCTTTGCCATATGCTCTTGTTGCAACAGTGGAAACAAATGAAGTAAATAAGAATATAGCTTTTGCTTGATTTTCTACAAGTGTAAAATTTTGTAAATACCTATAGCTCGGCCATTTTGTGTTCGAGCTTACCTACTGAGTTTTGTATGATAGATTAAGAACATGTAATAAACATCATAGCTCAATTTTTCGCATTTTTTGCACTTACAAGTTCTGGCTTTTAGAAAAAAAGCAAAAGAGCTATCGGATATTAGTAAGTTATACTAACACCACAAACTCTCAACTTTGTAAAATCTTATATGCGTTGTCGTAAAAGAGTTAGCTTTACTCGTTGATATTATTCTATATATTCGCTAATACTCATATACTGATGTAATTAATTTATTGACATATAATTCGAAATATGTTGCTATCAATTTTACTTCAAAAACATCCTAAAACTGGACATATAAACATTTTCGATCACAACGCTACCTACTTTGAAACTTTTTCTACATTTTGACTTTCAGATCATAAAATTATAAACTTCACGAATACAATATATTTTAAATATGAAGTGTTATCGTAATAATTTTTGCATTATAGTTGAAAGAGAAAATACGTGTAGTTTTACTTTTAATATGCTTTAGAAGTAAAATTGATAATAACATAATCTTTCCTCTGTAATGGAAGCGTCTTCCATATTAAAAAACCTCTCTTTATTAACTCCATTTGAAAGTTGTTTCTGGCAAAATAAAAGTTCAAAAGACCTTTTAATATGGCAGAGGATTTATTTCGAATAATATGTTAATAAATCAACTACATCAGTATGTAAATGTTAGTGAATATATATAGAATCATATCAACAAGTAGAGCTAACCCTTTTCAGCATTAATAAATTTTTCTATACATCTTTTCTTTATATTGAAACTTTTTAATATGATGGTTTTACTTGAAAAACTTCGTTCGTATATTGAATGTTTCTGTCAGTGTTATGGAGACAGAGTATATTAGATTTTACAAAGTTGAGAGTTTGTGATGTTAGCATAACTTATTAATACCAAAAACTATCAGTGTTGAGTAGATATCTCAGTACAGAACAAATAAAATATTCGGATCATTATACAACGACTTGGTTTATCCTGTGTTTTAGGTGGTGTTCTCTTATGTGTTGGTTCTGCTTATGTAAAAAGTCAATATAATGCTCATCTTCATCAAAATATGTATAAATCAATTGTCGCCATCCTAAGCAGTGAGGAAGTGTTGAATTTTAATTCGGGCACTTATCTTCGTACATTGGACGAATTAACTGATGAGAAAACATTAAAAGAAACAAATTTTGAAGTGATAACCGCTGGTCTAATGGAAAATGAGCTACCATTATTTTATGTTGATTTTAAACAAGGAAAAATCACACTGGATGAATTAGGAAAAAAGTTTACTGAATTTGTGCATAGTTGGTCAGAAGCAAGTTTAATCAGTGCCTTAAACACAAAGAGAGACGAAGAAGACAAAGCAAAGATTATTGAAGAAGTTTATAGTGAATTGGAACGACAAGTTAAATCGATTGAAAGTTTAAAATTAATGGAATTACAGCAGACTAATTCACATTTTATCATATTGAGAAAAATATAATAGAAGTTTAAGAAGATTTTTTCGAAAAACAAAATATAAAAACTACTCTGCGAATGTGTAGAGTTTTTTTTAGAAAAGAATTGCATTGTAAAAGTGCATAGTGGTTGATGTGGCAATGAATATTTTGGTGGTGTATAAATAACGTCTTGCTTGATTTATGTTGTTGTCATGTGCAATCAAAAAAAAGCTTTGTAATAGCACAAAGAACACTGCAGTCATTCCATCGATTAATCTAGGATTAAGAATTTTAACCAGATTGACATAAAGAAAAACTATAAATTAAGTATATTGTGCTAAAAGAATCGCTAATGTGTGGTTGAGTTATGAGACTTCAACTGATTTAAGCGCATCTATAGAGGATTTTTTGACAGAGGTTGAGGAGTACTCTGAAGTATGATAAGACTAACTTTCCGTTCATTCAACCAAAGACGCTAAAAATTTACATGCGCGAGGTGATCGACCGAACTATACATCCTCTCCTAAAAATTTGTCTGATGATTCCAAACGAGTGATTTCGTTTTCTCCAAAGAAGTCACTTGTTGAATGCTAATCAAAATAAGGCGATATCAAGAGATCAAACTATACAGCAGCCTATTCGAATTTTTTCTAAATTCAAACTAAAAGAAAGTACCTCTTTTCAAAATGACAAAGAAGACTAAAGTGGCTAATCACGAATAGTTTCTCTTCAAAGAATTGCGAAGTTTGTGGGACAAGGAGTTTCGTGAAGATTCCACCTCTCTCCCTTATTTTTAAAAAGGTATACCCTATAGCTATAGGCTGTCTAATCCTGTCAAGGCTCACTTTATCTTAAAAAAAGGCATACCTGAAAGTAGTGATGGTGAATGTGAGGATAATGATAATAGTGGTGATGAGAATGAGAGTGGACGTGATTCTAATTGTGATTGTGATGAGCACGATCTGTAAAAATGAGGTCATGCTAAATATATTCTTACTGTTCAGGGACAGTATGCTGTTAGATCAGTGTTGATAGCAATGAGATTTTGGCTTTCCGTCAAACTAAATAAGTTGATATGTGAAGAGGTGATTTCTTAAACTTTTGCAGATAACGGGCTTGCTTTTTTTCTTGTTTCTCTCTCCTTCCATCCCTGCCAGGTTACTGAAAAGTTTGCATTTTTTTGGAATTCAGAAAAAATTAGACAAAGACTATGGACTCAATCCAATAGCAAAAGTCTAGCATTCTTTAGCTTTTAAAGACTAAAATTGGATTTAGCTGGATTCTGAAAAAAATCGATCTGTTTCGGATTTCCATAGATACCTAAATATTCTACTTGTTAAACACAAATCGACCTATATTTATAAAATACAAATCAATCTGTTAGTCTCAACTCTCACTTCGAAGCAAAATAATATTTAAGTTATGTGTTTGCAGATAAAAATGAACGCGGAGTTTTAATTCATCGACTAGTTTCATTTTATTTATTCTTAAAACACCCACCAAATCTCTACATTACAATAAGCATAATTAAAGAATAAATAAGTAAAGAATATGGAATTGTAGTGCAATAAAAAGGTTACAGAAAAGGACACCGCCGTTTTTCAAAAAGTTATCCAAATTCTATGAAAT
>JAJEKB010003881.1:0-11067 GCA_022393335.1 Macrotrachela quadricornifera | reverse complement strand
TACATTAGATTTTGAAAAACTTTATGAAAAAGTTTTAGAATATCGTCAAAATTTAACAATATATAATCAAAAATGGTTTCAAATATATGATCAATTACAAACATTAGAAGAACGACAAGAACAATTAAAAAAACAAAATTTATCTCATGTACAATTATTTATTCAAACAAATTTAACTCCATCAATTTATTATCAACAAACAAATCAACAAATTACATCTATTCAATAAAAATATAACTTAATTTATGGTCAGATTAACGTGTTTTATAGAAATATAATTGATTTTTTTTTCTTCTTTTTAGTTTTTGCTTGTTACTGTATAAAGTTTTTTTTCCTCTAAAACAAATTTATTTATTTTATTTGTAAATAATGCTTCTTTTTTTTCAACTAAAATCATCGATTTCAATCTAAACATTTCTTCTTGTTAGTTATGAAATCTGTGTCTAGTTTTTGCTGTAATTAAATGTTAATTAATGAAAATAAAGAAAAAAATCATCATATCGTATCATTTTCTTTCATATAGAAACAGACAAAATTCATCTGTGTGGATCTATTGAGAAAATAGTAAAAATTCAAATCGAAGAATGAAAATGAATTCGAATAGGTGAAATCATGTTCTATTCAATGTCTGCAATAGATAACGAGAGAACACTACGAATCAATAAATCGCTTTTGAAATTTTAGTTAGTTTTTGTATCGAATTTATTCAAGATTTTCAAATTTTTTAATTTCATTGTTAATATTGAGTGTAAGCAGAAAAGTTCCTCAAGATTTTATTGTGTTCTTGTTTCGATTCTGACGGAATTCTATCTTTATTTTGATCCAGATTCTTATATGAATTAATTAAAAAATTTAGGCAAAATTTTTCTAACATTTTATACTGAATATGATTTGATATTGAATTGAGGACACCAGTCATCATCTACGCTTTGTTTTTATAAAAAAATTTGAAAATTTATTTGATAAGATCTTAGTATTAGTTCCCTCGACTGAAGGGAGGGTCATATGAAAAAAAAATAGTTTACTCACTTGCTTGTCGTCGAGGTCAAAAAAACATGTCCTTACGAGGGAACATTCTCAGGTGCCCTGCTCTGATTTCATTCGTTCATACATTATTCGATAAAAGGTCTCGAGTAGGTTAAAAGCTTAAAAGGATTTCGGCCGACAGGTTTTCCACATACTTGAGGTCTCCTGTAGAATAATGTATTAACGAATGAAACTAGAGCGGGGCATCTGGGGATGTTCTCTCGTTAGAAAACCCCATCACAGCTTTAATAGAAGTCAATAATTAACATTTGACCAAAGATTTTCGAAATCGAGGAATCGAATAGGATTATCAGCTTCAGAACATTTCCAAATAATGTTTTTTTTTTGTGAAAGAAGGGTGTATTTAAGAAAATAATATAATCGTTTTTGTTTCCGCTAAGCAGAGAGTGGTATGGAAAAACACCGGTTGGTTTGCTTGTTTGAAGGACAACGGTAAAAAGAAACCATTGCCTAAAATAAACTTTCGACAGTTCTATCTAGTTTCTACGAGTATCAGTGGAATGTGGTATTTAGAGCTACCCGAATTATTTAAGTCTTCTGTGATAGCGGTATTCATAAGGCCTCAAATTCTATATAGTAGTGGTACCCGTTAGTCGTCACAATGAATCGCGCAGCTATCGAATGAACGATGGAGAGCGCTTATGCACTAATAACCATGATTGAGAAAGGCATTGATTTTATTAAATAGAGGCAGCTATATTACCCTAGCATACTTCTATAAGACTTTATAACGGTTTGATCGGCTTTAGCAGTTAGTAGAGTTTTATAAAAAATAATATCATTATTATGTATGATTTCATTTAGAGATGAAATATTTTGAAGGTTGATGTTGTTTCTGTGTATTTGTCTTTATGAAACTTAATAAACTTCTAGGAGATTATATGGTTATAAAAGCTTACAAAAATGTAGAAGTCAGTATAGATGGTTATGTTTCATAGGATCAGTGATTGTCTCGATAAAGTATATTGGTGCGTAATTGCTTTCAGTCATTCAGTCGAGGGCTAAGCGAGTCGTTGCGACGAGCGTTACTTGTAGTAAGAGACAAGTTCTTTGATAAAAATTCATTTCATCGACCAAAATCAATATTAAAAATAGAATATTCCGTCTTATAATTATATATACTAACATATAAAATTCAAACATAAATTAAGATTTCAAATGAATTTTAATCTTTTCTGGTCAGATATTGTGAAGAATTGACTTACAGTAATGATATAGAAATTTTTGACAATTAGATTATTGTCTTCAAACACATATCAACACGCATTCATGCATTTATAAGAGAAAATATTAGTGCAGTCTCATACATGACTAAAATACAAAAGTCACATGCAGTTTTTCTTCATGTCAGTCTTGTTATGAATTTGATGTATCAACAATATAATCACCGCACTAATTGATACCTACAATAAGATTATTTCGCTGTATTCAATATCAAAGCGCACAATGTTCATTCCTTTTTAATCAATCATAATCGTCACGGTAGCTAACCTTATATCATTGATTTTTATCAGATATATACATCTAAATTCATCCTTACCTGAGGTGAGCTGTCGCATATCTACTCTTCACATTCGGTTGGAGCAATGCCAGTCCTTTCATTATAAATCATACGGTCTAAGAGGGAATCATTTCTTTTAGTTATTTTAGATTATCCTGTTAATTATGAAAAAATTTTTGTCTGCTTATTAGTCTTTGTATGACCTGGATCGGAATTCATCGATTTTGTATAAGCCAATAATATGTTGCAAAGGCAAAAGCTGATAACTGCATACAAGAAAAAAGACTTTAAAATTTAACACAGTAGCAAAATAGCATCATACATTAAAATAAACGAATTGAAGAAATGATTAGTTGCAAAACATAGAAATGTTTTGGTTTTGAAAGGAGAAAGTGAATTAACCTTAAGATAGTGTATCTTACAATGATAGTTTCTCTTCAAACGAAATAAACATGCTTTCAAATAATGATAAACTTTTTCTAGATTGTCAACAATTCTTTATAAAATATGTTTGTGTAGTTATCAAACAAACCGTTGTTCTATTCAAAGAGTATCATGTCGTTATCATGCAAGAGAATAATGTATTCATATCTGTTATTTTGTATTGTTTTTCTCTCTGTTACCATATAAGATGTCACGTAACGCTCTAGTCACTGGTGCTGCACGAGGCATTGGACGTGCAATTGCTCTTCGTCTTGCTAGAGATGGACTCAATGTTGCTGTCAATGATATTGAAGCTAGCTCTTTAGAGCTCGATCAAGTTCAACAAGAAATTAAAAATCTCGGTCGAAAATCTATTGCTATCATTGCTGATGTTTCTATCGAAAAGGAGGTCGAAGGAATGATGCAGAATGCAGCAAAAGAATTAGGAAGTTTGGACGTAAGCAACTTTTTTCTTCAAATCTTTCATCTTTTTATTATTTAATAACAAAGGTCGTAATTGCAAATGCAGGCATTGCTCAAGTGAAACTACTTATTGATGTCACTGCAGAAGATTGGGATAGAATATTTGCAACCAACATGCGTGGTGTATTTCTTTGCTATAAAGAAGCTGCTAAAATTATGATTGCGCAAGGCACAGGAGGCAAAATTATTGGTGCATGCAGTGTTGCCGGATACAAACCAGTCCCGATGTCGAGCCCCTATTGTGCTAGTAAATGGGGTGTGCGTGGTCTTACGCAATCAGCTGCCATGGAATGGGCTAAATACAACATAACGGTTAATGCATACTGTCCCGGTATGTTGCACATTATTGTTATTTTGAAAATGTGTATTGAATTATTAAAATAGGAATTATTCAAACTGCCATGTGGGAAAGTGCTGATGAAGAATTGGCAAAAATTGAAGGAAAACAAAAGGGGGAGGTTATCAAAGAGCGCTCAAATAGGCTCATTGCTCTTGGTCGTACAGGTGAACCCGAAGATGTCGCAAACTTGGTGTCATATCTTGCTAACAAAGACTCTGATTACATAACTGGACAGAGTATTATGATTGATGGTGGAATTGCATTTTCTTAAGTTCAGACATGTCATTTTTAAAAGGAAAATTTATCCATACGTTTCATCTCTAAAATTTCTTATATTGGATATCAAGCGAGAATATCAATAAAAATCGATATTCACATTTAAATAACTTTTTCTTACTAACTGATAGTCATTAACTGCAACTTTGTGAAAGTTCTTTTGATAGTGATACATGTGGAGAAGAAAATTCTGGTTTTATCGAGCATTAGAATATGGTTTCGACTGAGAATCTTCAGTGAGACGATTTGAGAGGACACATTGTGCTCAATGACGGCTATGATGGAATAGTCGGAACGTCGTCAATATCACTTTCATCAATTTAAGTGTAAATTGGATGTAGATTTGAGAAAGGACAAGAGATTGTAAAGCCACGAATTAGTCCATCGAAATTTTTATGTTCAGACTTTAAATCTTATCCACTATCAAATAGAACTGATCGAAATGAATATTATTTTTCATGAGAGTTGATCTTCAAAATGCAATTCTAAAAAATATTAGCACAATAATTTTGTTCTTTTTATCAAATCTGTTTGCCTTATTTATCCGTAACATGTAGCTTTCTCTATCTAAGCGATGGAAGCAACTGCACTACGAAGATGAATCTCATATTAAGATTAAAAGCAGTCTACCATTGTAGTATATAACAGAGATGCACTGAGCATGTTTTTTCTTCCCTATAAGATTCATCCTATAAATCTCTTCGTTCTGTATCTCATCCTAGTCAGTATACTTAGATGCTAGTGCTTTGTAAATATTCAAGTAATGCTTTTTCATAGTACGCGTGGCTTCTCGATAAGTACATTCATTAACTCTTATCGTAGCACTATCGAATGCACTATTTACTTTCCAGAAAAGACGCTTCGTTCAGGTAAAAAATCGCAACATACTAGTAAAAAATAGGTAAAAAAACGAAATAACTTAGTAGCGCCTGTAGGAATTCGTGCATAGGTTAGACCAAACAATGGAACTCCAGGAATCGATAGAGCTCGTCGAACTCTACGTTGGTCAAACCAATGGGCGAATATTTTTGGAAAATACTCGAATTCTAATCTAGGATATCTTACGTGAAAGAATAAGTATTAATTTCAAATTTTAAAAAATAATCTCGTAATTAAAATTTTAAGAATTATCAATGTGCGCGAAACAGCATTTCCTATAGAAATGAACAATTCAATTTATTCGATCGTGAAAAAAATCGTATGTTGAAAAAACTTCACATGAAAAATAAAATAAGAATTTTCATTATTTATTTTTAGTCCTTTTTCTTAAGAGAATTATAGAATAGTTTGTGTCGTTTATAATTATCATTCAGAATGAATCTAAAAAAATATCTCTAGAAAATAAATAAGTATGAAAATATTTGATAATTACCGCATTATTTTTTAATATATCAGATATTTGTTTTGCTACTTCATCATCAATCTCATTCGATCCAAGTGATAAACTGGTCAATGTCTAGAATAATGTTTAAAATAGCTATCAGAAAGTAATCAGTACATATGAGAGTTACAGTATTATTTCTTAATGCATCAAATAAGGATTTTGTTCCTTGTTCTCCAATTTTAAGGAATCCAAGTACAAGTGTAGTCAATGTCTAAATTAAAATAGAAATAAACGTCGAATATTCAGTAAAATAATGAAAGTTACTCTATTATTCCGTATTATATCAACTAAATATTTTATTTCTGCGTTAGTAAATGAATTGTTTTCCACATTAAGTTGAGTAAGTGTCTACAGAATATAAAGATATAAAATACAAATATATATTAGTAAGAATTACTTGATTATTTCGTAATAGTTCAGCTAAATATTTAGCACCTTTTTCTTTCAGATAAGTTTGATAAAGATTGAGAATAGTAAGAGTCTAATTTTAAAAATAGAAATACATATAAAAGATATTAAAAAATAATAAAATAAAACTAACAGTATTATTTTTCAATCCATCAATTAAATATTGCATTCCTCGTCCTCCAACTACATTTGACTTGAGTGTCAATGTCGTCAGACTCTATTTTGAAATAATGAATATGAGAAAAAAATAATAAAGAATAACAATTACAGTATTATATTTTAATGCTTCTGCTATACATCGTATTCCTGGAATTCTTATTTCATTTCCACATAAACTGAGTGTAGTTAATGTCTATTAAAAAGAATTTCTTATTCATCAAAGATATATTCAATAAAATCTAAAATAACATTATTATGTTTTAATGCTTCAGCTAGATAATGTGCTCCTCGTGATCCAATTTGATTGTAATCAAGATAAAGATTTTTCAATGTCTGAATGAAAATAAATTAATTAGAGATATTAAAAAATCTTAATAAAAATAACTCTATTCATTTTTAAACAATCAGCCAAATACTGTGCTCCTTTTACTGTCACTTGATTATTTTCAATCACTAATGTTGTCAGAGTCTATTAAAAAAAACATCAATATAAAAAACAAAATGAAAATATAAAGATTTACTTTAGTTTTTCCTAAATAATCAGTCAGAATATAAATTCCTTTATCACCAAGTTCATTTCTCTCCATACTAATTTGTGTAAGTGTCTGAATGAAAACGAAAATATACATAGAACGATAGATAGGATAATATATATTACGGTATTATCTGTCAATGCTTGAGTAATATAATGCATTGCTTCATGATCAATAATAAATTGTCGAAAAATGAGATGAGTAATCGTCTATATAAATCATTGAAGAATATATATCGAAGGACAGATTAAAATTTTGTTTTGTACTATCTTCAGACATTTGGAATGTAACGTCACTTTCCAGTAAAACGGACATATGGTAGCTGTTATAGATAGCTAAACGCAAGCAAATGTGGAGGATTTTTCGAAAGAATGATCCACAATAATGATGAATACTTCTCTATACTCACAGTTGACATTTATTCTGTAGGATGGTTAAACGCGATTTTCTTACAAATAATTCGACTTTTGATTAAAGATATTCAATAGTTAGATCGGACTGTTAAAATACTCGGAAAATCCAATGGAATCATATTAAAAAAGTTTTTCAATTCGAATTTCTATAAATATTGATGAAGTCTAAGTAAAATTCTTACATTTTGTGAAATATGTTCCATCAACTTTAAAGAGAATCATATCCATATACCTTTAGTATGACTATACTCATTCTAAAAACTATTTATAAATTCTTTAAAACTGAACTGAATTTTAATCTGTCCTTTGACATATATAAAAAATAAGTATGAGAATTACTGTATTGTTTCGTAATGAATCTGCTAAATAATGCATCCTTAAATAAGTAAATGGAACATTTAACTGAAGTGTAGTAAGTGCCTGTCAACAAAAAAAAGAAAGAAATTTTAGAAAAAATAAAATTTCGATATATACTATTCCTGTTAGTCCATTAACAATTTCATTTATCATATGATTATTTATTCGACAAATAATTGTAGCATTTGAAAATGATATTCGTTTTAGTATATCATTTTCAATAGCACATATTGGTGTTGTGTAGACAGATATTCGATTAAAACTAATATTACAATCACAAATTATATTATATCGATTTTGATTAAGCCAATATGATGAACAAAATGAATTAATTATTGAAAATGGTGTATGTGAAATATTCTTTTGATCATCATAAAATTGATAATCAATATAAAATTCAAATTTACATAAATGTAATAATTCATTTTGAAGAAATTTTTCCCATATATAACCATCAAAAAATGAATCAATTTTTTTTCGAATAGAAATTATTTTTAAATAAACAAGTGATGGAGTTAAAGAAACAATTATTTTAAGTTCTTCTATATTCAAATTATAATGTGTAATTATTAAAGAAGTTAATTGAGAATAATTTGTGTTAATTGAAGATGAAATACTTTTTTCAATAATATTATTCATATTAAAATTTTTCAATTTAAATAATCGTAAATGAGAAAATCGATAGAGAATAATATGATATTGATTAAATATACAACTATCAACAATTAATTCATTTAAAAATGATTCGATTGGTAATGTTATATGTTGCATAATATAATCAAATTTATTTAAAGATAATTTTCGAAGACTTTTTTGACTAATAAGTGATGAAAGAAGTTTAAATATTTTTATATTTTGTCTTTCATGTTGAACAAATTCGATTGTTAATGATACTAAATTACAATTCATTGCATATAATAATAATTCATTTAATTTTTCATCATTTATTTTAATTAAAGTTAATGAACGAATTCGTTTAAATTGATAAAGATTAGATATTGACAAAAATAAATTATTCTTTTCTATTGTATGAGGATCAATATTAGATAAAATTATTGAAGTAAATTGTTCAGCTTTAATTAGACGACAAATTATTTTAATATCATTTTTTGATATTAATTTACAATCAAATTGAAATCTGTCATAACTATTAACAACAGAATTAAGATATTTACATACCAATCGAATTGAATTAAAAATACTTCCAATATCAATATTATCAAAGATTTTATGTAAAATTTCTGTTGATAAACTAATAAGAGACATTTATTTTTTATGTTAACAATAACAATTAAAAGCATTTACTATTTATATATATATGAATTTTTTTTTTGTTATTTCATTTTGTGGTGCAATACCAAACAAGAAGATAATGAATCATATCGATTTAAACCGTTTTATCTATCATTATATATTCTTCAACAAATAAATAAATATGAAAACCTCGAATTTAAATCCGAGTATCATATGTACTTCAAAAAGTAAAAAGAATAGACGACAAATTATGCCATTTGAGCTCAGGAACGTCTCAATTTGACAAAATATAGTTCAGTCTACAAAGTCATTCTACTCAAGTGCGCAACATACTTAGGTCTGACCAAAATTTCGTGCAACATTAAATAAAGATAAGGAGATATTTTTAGTTTTATTTTATCAAATGTTGAGGATAGTTGTCAGTATTATTTATGCCAAGACCAATCATTTTTGATTTCTTTTAAAAATTCAGCAAAATTTTGTTCGATCATGTCAGTTGTGTTCTAGCATCACTCGAGATAGATCAGAGATTTTTTTAGGGTACGTCAGTCATAAGTCATTTGATGCTAGCTATGGCTTATTGAGGACAAATCAGCTAATATTATTGTTCATGAAGACAGGCTAAGGTTGATTACTATTTATAATGGGAAAATATGGAGGCGTAAGTGAGCTCCAAATTTGGAGTTTACTTTTTTGACCGAATTCCTGATAGAAGCTAATAGAAAATAAATTACTTTGTAATTCATTTGCGTCATCCAGTGGATGGATTGAAGAGTTTGGAATACTTTACCGTAAATTCATTCAATGAATCGACATTTCAGATTCTCTTTTCAAAACCGAGAAAACTTAATCTTTTATGTTTTGGTCAGTAATTGATACTGATCTACTCGGTGAATCAATATTGAGTACGGAATCGGTTTGCTTAATTTTGTTTATCAGTGATCTTATCCTCTTTCGATCAGAAGAATTGTTATTTATTTCTTTAAGCTATAATCTTTACACATTGATTCGATATTCGAGTGGATACACGTGTTTGACTATCCATGTTTTCCCGCTCGCGCTCAATTGATACCGTAGCATGTATTATAATGGATCTGAGATTTAACAATGTATATACTTCACTTGTAATAGTTGTTTATTATCCATATATGAGAGGTATAAATAGACGGATAAAAGTTTATAAAATTTAAAAGGGTTAAGTAAGGACATATTAATTCAATCTATTTAATTACTTATTATTTTTATTTTTATTCGTAATTATTTTATTTCATTTTATTGTGATTGAATTATTTTTACATAATTTCTTAAATAAATAAATAATTATATATAGGAAGAGAAACTTAATAATTTGAAAGTTTATAAAAAAATGCTCTGGCGTCATTTGTATAGTATTATATGGAGCTCATGAGAAGTGAAAAATTCTTATTGATATTGATCTTACTACATAGTAACGATGCCTTGTTGATGTTTCTTATATGAAAAAAACCGTTAAGTAAGCCTTTATTTCTAGTAAAAATTCCAGCTCATTGGATAGTCATATGAGTGCAAATATTTAAATTTCTTATCGGAGTATTGTTTATGAGACACTATGTATAGATATCAGTAATCTTTCTCGGACGTTCTACCAGTCTCTAGTAGCTCAAATACAGATCTTTTGAATGATATATAATTCAGAGTAACGGTCCCTTTCCAGTCCCTATAATCACATATCCTAATATCAGAAGCCTCGCTATAATAGTCCTATTATGTATGATGAAGATGATAAAGTCCTATCGACTTACAGCTGTGAATGAATTTTTTTTTTGACTTTCTATTACTATCTTGTAGCACTATGAAATAACTTTCGTCTGATAAATAGATCGATTGAGTGGTCTTCTCTATTGCCCATAATAGGGAACCTATTCCGATAAATAATAACGTCTTATATGAATATATGAACATACGGTATAAGTAGGATCGTAGCCTATCAAATCATATTCATATCAATCTAATTTCAGTAGTAAAAATCCTCAAAGATGTAATGTGACTATTTGATCAGAGAACATTGAGAGTTTTCTACGGCCGATTTCTTCCCTCAGCAATCTCTTCCTTTTTGGACAAGATGTATAAAAAAAAAGACATAGTTTAATAGACTAATCCATTCTCTATTCAACTAGATCAAAATAATCTTCAACGTTTTGCATAAATACAGCAAACTGCACAAAAATAACAAAAATAACGCAATCAATTTGTATACATGATCAGCAACTTGTCAATTTTAAGGCTTCTCTTTTCAAGTTCAATAATTAAATAGTATATGTTGATTTAAAATACAAAAAACATTTTATTTATCTTACGAGGGAACATCACCAACTGTTCAAGCGCTTTTTAATTCAAACTTGATCCATAAGATAGACCCCAATGAGGTATGAAAAACCTCAAAAGATTGAGTGCCCTTAGGCATTCTGTCCGGAGTTATGGGAATTTTACTGAAATTTTAGCCTATGCCA
>JAJEKB010003829.1:0-11543 GCA_022393335.1 Macrotrachela quadricornifera | reverse complement strand
AAAAAAACATCATATAGAATAGTAGGAGGTACCCTGAGTCCTTATGGGCTACAATATAGGGGGCATCCGTGAGTCCTCATAAGCTACTATATGGAGACATCTTTCTGCCCTCATGTGTTATACTCTGGGGATACCCATGTAGAGAAACAGGCGAGTGGGGTGAGGGATAGAGAAACCGTTCGTTGGGCTATCGATATTGCCACTATTGTAAGGGTGAAACATAGGATTATTCGGGTCAATTAAAGATTGTCATAGGTATGCTAAAATGCGTCTCGAACACTAGCGTGCTGTACCAAGACAATAGTAGAGAAACAGACGAGTGGGGAGGGAATTTATAGTTACCACCAGTATCTAATACTAGTGATCCTCAGGGTACTCCCGTCGTACAGTATCTAAGGTGGTAAGGGTACGCCCGATATATAGTAGTTAAGCAGCCAAGAGTACCACATTATATAATACGTTATAGCCTATGGGTACCTTTGGTGGATAGTGGTAGGTTCCCAAGAGCATGTCCGATCTATAGTAGTCGATTTTCTATATTCGGTTAGTAGGATCAAAGATAACAAGAAACGTTCATCGACTATCGAGTCACTTGGCCCTAGACTGACACAATATGGATGTCGATATAATTGGTCATAGATATGAACGGGAATTCAATATATTTGATTGCATGTAACAGAATAACTTGGTTATGGTGTTTGTCTGGTAAATATAGTTGCAACAGTTCTGGAGGAGGTCATAAAGATCATCGCGTCATTATGGTTTAAATTAATCCACCAGTACTGGTTAAAATGACAATCATTGTTTAATTATTTGTTTTGATTAATTTATTATTCAATGTTGTATCAACAACTAGGTGCTTTGTGAATGATTTAGAATTTTGCAAGTGAGTTTGGACATAAAATTATGATAAGCAGAAATCATATTCTCTAAATAATTTCATATGATTCTTTGTTTGAGTTTAAACTATCTTTCTAAAAGCATTTGTTGTATGCATATCAATATCAATGCCCAAACGCGAGAAAAATACTACTAAAGTACGAAAACCCTTCACATCCGATATTATTAATTGTTGTGTATATAACCGTTTGGCTGCTACTCTTTTAAATAAAATGTTATTATATTTTATCGTGAACTACAATGATATTGTAAACAACATTGCGAACTTTGATATTTATATTATTTAAACGCTGTTTCTATTGGAAAAAATTTGGTCACATTTTTCAAAGAATATGATTTTTATTTGTTATAACTTTATGTTCACACTCACTTATAAAACTTCAATTTATTGATAAAACACTTAGTTTTTGAAGCAGCATTGAACAGCAATCCAATCAAAATAAATAATTAAACAGTAATCGTCATTTTCAATCAATACTGGTAGATAAAATAAAATCATAGTGATTAGATGTTTATTATAGTCCTCTCCATGTTTATTTGAACTATGTTCGAACCATAGTTTCGAATGGTTATTTGTGCCATAGTTACTAACTGATCATTTGTAGCATAGCTGTTAAATGGTCATTTGTACCATAGTTACCATAGTTATTTTGACCGCGTTACCGATAGACCAACACAAATGAATTTCGTTTTCTAGATCCTATCCTCTCAGTCTAGGGAATATGATGACTCAAATTTAAAAAAGATTTCGTTTTTACGTTACAAAGGTAAATAGTAAATAAATTATTTACTTCACTTTGGTAAAGTAAAACTAAAGTGCCACCGCTAAGGGGTACTCATAAGTCCTCAACTGCTATACAATAGAGGTATCCATAGGTCGTTAAGTGCTGTATGGTGATCGTGTCGATGGATCTTGATGTACTATTTGATGAAGCTGCCCATTGCTCTTCTCGTTGGATATTGTTTAGGTGTCCTTATGTATTCAATCTTGTTTTATGGGAGCACTATTGGATGCCGAAGTCCAATGCCGTAGGTAAAGCTATAGGCTGTAGATTGCGACGTTATGAAAATCGTTGGGAATATTATACTGGAGTATATGTGGATATATCGAAGAGTGAAGTGGCTCATCTCATAGTCTGTGGTTGTGAAATACGTATTTAACTTGTGGAGAATCTGGTACACTTCAGATTCGTAGTCGATAATGTGCATTCACGTTGTTGGTTTGTGAACAGTTTGATGATGATTTATCTGTGGCCAATTAATTTTGCTCCCTAAGGTACACATATTGGCTGGATTTAAGTCAGAGGTGCTGACGTTTTTGGTTGTGAACACAAATAAACAGATTCGGTTAGATGAAGAATTTGGTTGTTTACTTTTTATGCACAATTATGTGAATGATAAAAGTATAGAAACTGATACAGATGCAAATGTGTGTTGTTATCAATAGCTGTGTCAATAAGATACACTAGTATATAAGTACTTTCAATGTTTCCGTCGAGGGTTGAGCGAGTCACACGAACGAGCGTTACTTGTGTATAGATTAATCGGATATGTATGCAAATCTTATTTGTGATCTGAGGATCATTAGAATAGATTGCCTCTATAATATCGGATTCAAACTGTTTGATGAGACCCTTAAGCAAGGTCGAAATCGCGATCACGGTGTGCTTTTACAACTCACCCACCCTCACCCTCACCGCAAGTAGCGAACGCGGTCAGATGCAGTTTAGTTCTGGATCGCGCCTGAGTGCAGACGTGATTTTCTGAAGAAATGCGATAGAACGCGAATTATTCTGCCTTTAGTGTTCACGTGAGGGAATGTGAATAGGCGAAAGTGACTGTGTATGAGCACAAAGATCGCTAGAAAAATACATGCGATCAATTCAGAAGGAGGTGGAGTGCGATTACTCCCACCGCACTCCCTGGAACCGTTTCTAGTTATAAGAATAGTTCGATCTTTTGTTACAAGTCTTCATTAACGTATGACTGAATAAAGTCGCGTCAGTTGCATATCTTTCTCGTCATGTTTTTATAAGAGAGTTGAGCGAGCATTCAACAATTTGAATATTCAAATTTTCTACTTTTGACTGCAGTGGAATCATTTTGAAATGACGAATTTACGTACGTACGAAACGCGTCTGGATGAATTTTATACTATAAACTATGTCTGAACGGGTCTATATTGCGTTTGCCGTTCCCTATAGGCTTGTCTGTAGGATTTAATTATCTTTGATAAAAAATGACAATGGTTTCATTGATTTTCTATCAAACCTCTTTTTAATCCAAGCAATTTGGCTTTAATTCAATAACAAAGTTCATGAAAAAAATATTACAAAACATATAAGCAAGAAAAACTGACCGTTTTTCGTAGTTCTTGCCCTCAAAATCAAAAAATTCTTTTCGGTTAATGTGTGTTGGAGCGAAGTTTCTTGGTTTATTTAATAAAGTGATTATTATAAATCATAAAAATGGAATTGATCAGGTTCGCTTGTAACTATAACAAGACATTCTGCGCCGATTGAAACTGCTGAAACTAAAAGTTCCACTGCATCGCGATAGTCAATTGAATCTTTTAATTGACCATCAGAGTCAATCAAAAAGAGTTCCTTTTCTCTGCATGTATTTGCCAAAAATTGGTCGCTGCATAATGCAACGAGAGAACAAAGACGATCATTTCCCAATGGTACAGCTCGTAGCACATCCATATTATCTGGACGACGTAATTGAAACAGCCAATGATAATTAGGGTGATCACCTTCTCCATCAACTAGAAGAACGCCCAGATAAGTGCCAGTACTACTGAATCGAAGTCGATAAATTTTTCGTTCCATTTCACACGAAACTGGAGGTTCAAATGTCCTTTTTAGCTTCCAATTTGTTAGATTGTATTCTTCGATTACACTTCCTTCACCTTCATTTTTTGAACTTAACATTAATATTTCATTATAGCATGTGCAGGTTATCATGTTTTTCTCAAATCGTTTAGCTTCTTTTAATTTTCCTGATCCATTAGCAGTTATATGAAATAACTGAAGAACGCTCGCATAATTGTTATAGGAAGGACCTAGAAGAAGATATTGGTTTAAACATTCTGACCAACCAATAGCATAAACGTCGAAATCTGATTGAATGCTTAGTTTTTTATGTCCGTCTTTATCAATTAACACGAAACCGTTTTCGGATGAAAGGAGTAAATATTCAAAATTAGCAGCAACCATGGATCCTCTGTTAACGTTAGCTTTGATAGATAGTCTTGGTTTGCCTTTTAGCATGTTGAAGTTCAGCGTCTTCTTCGCCGTCGACACATAAGTCCTTTTAGATGATGACATTCTATCCGACACATCCATTCTAGTGAAGTTGCTAGTCATCGATTGAATATTATTCGAACTCTTGGATGAATGGTATAGCGCAAACGAAGGTGAAGGTGGTTGAATTAAGATGACTGGTGGTTCAATTTGTTTAATATGAATAATGTGTAATCCATTTCCTTGATCAAGTTCACTTAAAACTTCAAAATAACTACATGGTAATAGTAACACTTCATTTTCATTTGGAAATTGTGAATGGTTTTGAATGTGTTTTCCATTGAAACATTCAATATTAAATAGAGTGCGTGTTTCTTTTTTACCGAGAAATTGTTCTGCTTGTAAAACATTGAACGAAGTTGTACACGACGATAAACCCCACCAAACAAATTTCTTGCCTTTCGGATAATCTTGGCTAATATTGCCCTTCACTCCACGGTAGACGAGACATTTCACATCGGCTAATTTCCAAAGACCAGTTAGAAGCAATTTTAAATAGGAGAAGTACGCTACGAGCTGTTGTCGATCTTCATTTCGTAGTGCTTTATTTAACTGATGATACATACATTCCATAGTATATAAAAAGATTGCAGCACGTTCATTTTGTGTTAAACCCTCTAGCGGATTCTCACAGTTACCTATTGCTGTCCAAACAAATCCTTGAATATTTTCAATTAAATGTTCGAGTGGTTTAACAGCTTCTTCTAAAGTAACTAAATCTTTCTTTTCGTAACCTTGAATAGGTGTGAGACGTCGTTGCGGTTCATGACTGGCATCAAGAAAACGTTCAATTGGAATACAACTTCTGTCTTCCATCGTGTTTTAGATTTCAGAGATAAATAGTAACAAGAATTACTGTTATCAGTATTCAAACATATGAAGGAAGGTTCACAACTGTTAAATCGATTTTGCACCGAGCGTATGTTCAAACGATAGGTCTCAAAGAGTTATTAAATATACTCGAATAATTTGATTTTACAAATCTCTGGAATAGAGTTACACACCCATTACTGTTTCTAATATTGCTGCTGTGCCAATACTCGTTTAGAAAAAAGGCGGACGGATATTTATGAATAACTTTTGAAGAGAATAATATAGAGAGCTCCAATTTTCACGATTGGGAAGAAAGGATGCAGACATATCGAGCTATGGACAAAAATGTTTTCCGACTGCTTTCCTTAGAGGTTTCTTATTAGATTCAGATGTTGGAAAAAATGATTCTTCATCAAAATAAAACGAAGACGCACATTTTTGTAATTTTTTTTCGAAAAAATAGGGTGATAATTTGCAACTCACGGTTCTAATATCTCCATAGTCGCAGCTAGGAATATATTTTTTGCGCAGATCTGTAGCACTTCGGTTGAAGGTTTTAGCATATCCTTCAAAATAAATAAGTCAATATCGTACGTGATCACAGATGGTATGTTGTTTTCCAAGGAATTTATATGAAAATCTTAAGAAAGTAATCAGTGTTAGAGGATGGCTTGTCCCCTCTTTATTTTGATATCACGACATTCACACACATATAACAACTAACTACATACGAACCAAAGAGAGGAGAAGAAACGCGCTTACATATACTATTGTCCATTTCAGACATAAATGGCCGTGGGCATTTTTTGAATAACTTTTGATAAGAACGAGATGGAGACATGCGGTTTTTACCGTTGGAATGAGAAGATCAAGACGCATCGACACACATATAGAAAGACTTTTCTCATGACTTTTCTGATAGTGTTACATAAAACTTCAAGAAAAACAGCATGCCTCTCATGGGATTGGTGAACGATGAGCACGAGGAACGATGAGCACGGAAACGATAAGCACGAGAAAGTTAAGCACGAATAAAAGAAATTATTGTCAAACTTGAAAGTTGAATTCAAATATTCAATACCTAAACAGCTATAATTTTTAAAAATTCAGTCCAACTGTTTGAGGATTGATTAAAAGTGAGATATCTTATAAATAACAAAAAACAACATGAATTTTCACTCATTGATAGCCTGCTTCGAGTTTCATTGGACCCAGAGTAAGCACAGTGTCCTATGGTCAGTGCCCATGCGAAGAGTCTAAGATTCGGGGAGAGAGGGCAGTGTGTAGCGAGTTACGAAAGAGTGTGACTATTTTTTGGAAAAGCAAGTAAAAAAGATTATTTCGAGAAAAATTTCTTAAAAAAGCAGAAAATTTGTTCCAAATGTGTTCGTGTTGCCGAAAAGAACGAAGAGTTTCGAATTATTAGCGGGGTGTACACCCACCCAAACCTTCCCACTCGCGCAGGTCCTGACTATGGACACGATTTCGCGGCATCCTCAGCTATCATGACGTCCTCTGGTCACGATGTGCTGAATACTCGAATAGTCGAATATCGAAACAGTTAAAAACTTGAATAGCTGAATACGTGAATTGAAGTTTCAAGTATTACATGTGTGGCTCAATTTCTGCTCTCACTCTACCAGAAGTTCATATTGTTGCCATATTGAAAAAATGAGAACGAATAATACAAAAACATGTACTGTTTTTTTCTTTTAAATATGATTCATTGTTTTATTTCTGGAAAATTAGATTATTAACTATAATTAAGTTAAACCTATTGTGTTTTCTCATTAAATCTAATATATGATCCTATTTATCGAACATATTGATCTGTCGTTTAAAATAGATTTGACTTATCTTTTTGTATTCGTGCTTAACTTTCTCGTACTTATCGTTCCTTGTGCTTATCATTCCAGTGCTCATCGTTCCTCGTGCTCATTTTTTCGGAGTTCGGAAATGTTCCCTCGTCAGATGAAAGTGAGAAAAAGCGACAAAAAGTATTTTTAATGTAGTCAAAAATGAAATAATAAAAACAACCTCTCACTATTATTTCAGACTGCTGCCTGGCAACATAAGATAGAAACTCTCTATACAGAGGAAGAAGGAGAAGGTAAAGTATTTTTCTTGTTATTTTGTTTTTTTCCAGTCAGAGTATTTTTTGTGCGTATTTCGTTTTCTTAAGGTAGATTTCTCTTCATTGCAACAAAGAAATGTCGTTACTATTATTCATGTTTAAACTAAAATGGAAATGAAAAAAAGTAAAGAAATGTTTATTTTCCAACTGAAGAGAATAATTGCCAGAAAGGTCTATACTCGGTGGTGCTTTTTGGTCTTCATATATAAATGTTTTGCACTCTGGGATACTTGCACCGACTCATGCATTCTACAGCAACATTCACGAGAATTGAGAATATTAGAACAGTCTTAAGAGTGAGAGTGCTGTTATCTTATGAATTGTACCTCAAGAATTTGACGGAATTTCTAAATCGCATGGAATTGGTCTCGCGGTGAAAGTAATTCCCAAGTGTTCAACATCGCGGAATACACTGAAAAAAAAAATAGGAGCCCTACCGAACTTTAAAGGCTTGGTACAGTTCTACGAAACGATTTTAAGTTCTGTGGCATACAAATCGTTTCGTAATTATTTTAAAGAACCGTTTTAAGTTCGGAAAATTGCAAAAGGTTCCGAAGTTTGTTTACGAAACCCTCTGGAAGTTCCGTGCACCATGCACTGAACTTTCGATAGTTCCGTATCCTTTGTACAAAGCTATTGATAGTTTCGCATTCTATTTAAACGTTCCGTATATATTCTACGAAGCTATCTATAGTTTCGTAAATGCTTTAATAGTTCTGGATACGTTGTACGAAACTAGTCATGAGTCCGTAAAAGATATACTAAACTAATGCATCATCTAATTCTGCATGGTGAGTCAAAATTGGTGACCAAAGTGGGAATGTCTTTTTAGAGCTCTTTTACTTGGATATATTTTTTTTAAATATTATGTATCAGATACGTCTTAATTTGATATCATGTCAACTAAAATGAAATCTCTAGAGTCGTCAAGGACTTTATGATAAACCTAAAACCAGAATGTTTATAGATTGTTAACAAAAGGTTTACTCATCATTCACAAGTGACGCTCGTCGAAAGTCGCCCGCAGCTCATTCTCGTAGAAATTGCGTTTCTGAATTATCATCAAGCTGTTCATTAATAAAATCAAAAAAAACATCGAAATCCTATTCAAGTTTCTCAATCTCATTTGTCTTTGATCAAAATTTATAAAAAAAAATATTTTTTGTAAGAAAATGATCCTTGATGTAAAAAATTTCGTTTCCAAAAATTGTAAAACCTAAAAACTGATTCGATTTCGTCGACCTCGATTATCCTTCGATCACCCCTTATAAAATCTTTTTTTTTTTGCAAAGAAAATACTCCTTTGTGTAAAGTAAATATGAAAAACTCAGATTTAAATCCAATTGTTATGTGTACTTCAAAAAATAAAAATAAATGATCACAAATTGATTTTGATCGAACTCTCAAAAACATTAGTTATCTTGAGTCTATGATCACCATTTTTATCTTATCTCGTCGACGGATTGGACATTTGAGCTCTGGAACATCTCAATTGGGCAGAAAACAGTTTAGTCTACAAATTCATTCTATTCAAGTGAGTAATTTATGAGATAAAAGAAGGGATAGAAATCAAAAACTGCGTAAATGCGAAGAAATGTTACACTGGGAGGTGGTATTTTGGATTTTTCTCACGTGCTGCGCAAGATCGTAGGCTTATTTTTCTACAAGACATAGATTTCATCAAGACACATCTTTTCTCGCTAAATCATAAAAATAAAAAACCTGAGGAGCCAAATTAGCATGGGCGACACTGTAGGTGACACTATCTAGTCATCATTGACTCAACTCTCAGAGTAATTGGATATCTTTAGAAATCACATAAGTCGAGTTCAGATTCGTGCTCAGCTTAGAAAACTGGGTACGGAGGAGTTATTTAAAAATGGATTTGGGCTGGTATCTACCGAGATTATGGTTATTGGAAACCTCATGGATCTATTAGAGATATGTGATACACAGAGGCATCAGTATTTTCATAATAATCCATCAATATAAATAGCTATCGAGTTCGAATTTTTCCATTTGATAACTCTTTTTAATAGCAACAAAACCATATACCTAGAACACCCCAAAACTGCAATCACCCGAGACATATTTAGGCATATTGGCCTCAGAATACAGATTTTGTGTATTTTTGGTCCTTGTTTAGGTAACTTTCACTTAGAAAAATTACGATTTTAATTAAAACTAATATCATATTCGGAATCAGCGTTAAAAACTGAGTAGATATTTATATATATTGTAAATAATTGTGAAAAAATCCCTGTATCCTTCTTCAGGGATGATCTGGCGAATAATGACAATTTTTTGATAACTCAGCTATTTCTTGACGAATCCTTCTCATCTTCTTCTCTCGACCGAGATATTGATGAGACAATTGTATACACAAAATTTCAGCTCAATCGAGTGTAATTGTGAAAAGTCATCGCGTAAACGACCAGACAAACACACTGACCGATTCTAGAGTGTATGAACTTTTTGAGTGCACAAAAATATTATTTTTATAAACGATTACTAAATCATAACAAGTTTTAAACGAATTACTCATCAAAAAATCCGATATTTTACGAAAAACTCGAGCTTTCTCTTTTGTAATAAGAAAATAATTGTGATTATTACATAAAAATTTTTTCACTGGGGATGGACTGACCAAGTGCAATTGAAATTAAGCAAAACTATTAGAATGTAAGAAAGAAATCGAAAAAAGAAAGTGTATGCTATGTGATGATCAATTTCGAAAACAGAGTTTTCTACCCTGTGGACACGAACTTATTAGAACAAACTTCTAAAGAACTTTGAAGGCCAATCAATTTGTACATGACGTCGACAAATGATTGAACGATTAACTGAAGATGATATAATCAAACCTATTTTACTTAAAACGTTTTTTTATTCACGAACTGACTGAGGCAGGATCATTAAGTTCTTATAACCAAATCTTTATTGAAGAAGAATGAAGTAGGCTGAATGTTTGAACGGTAAAATACACGGAATGCTTTAGTTGATCATTCAGATTTACTCGACAATAATGTTCGAATTCATCCAACTGCCCTTGGGAAAATAAAAATGTTTTAATAAATAACTGAGTTGCCATTCGAAAATCATTTCGTATAGCATCGATAAATTCGGTCAGTGATGGAAAATTACGTTGGAATGATGGTTCAATACGAAGATTGAATGTTCTCAAATTTGTGAAAATTTTTGATAAATCAGAGAAAAATTCGAGATAATAATGATCGTTTTTACTCGTATCGATGCATAAATCAAGGTATCGAATCTGTTTAGATCGCTTTGTACAAGTAATTTCACGTAACTGTTGAATTAGTTTTTGTGTATCTTTTGTTTCTATTTTTAAATGGCTGACATTCGATGAGAGAGATAGAAGTTTCGATGCTAGACGACATTGATCCATTGAAAGATCATCCCAGTATGATACAAAGAAAATTTTCTTCAGATAGACAAGTTTCGGTTTTTCTGTCAATTGACTCATCATCCATGGATCTTCGCCACATAGATAAAGTGTATTACAATTCAAAAGTTGTTGAGGATAATGATTATCGTTACCAGCTATAAATGTAGCTTCTTTCCAATCAGATGTCTCTTCCATTTCTTTGGGTTGAGGATTAGTAAAGATTGCATAACTACGATCTGGTAGTTGTTCCACATTTGGAAAGAATGAAAGTGAATTAGATGGTTCATGATTGGTACGAATATAGTAATGAAATGTTCGAAGATGAATAAAACCATCCACAAGAGTTTGAAATTTCATACAATCAGAAAAGTCTTGATTAGCATTGATAATAATTAAAGTTAACGATCGAAGTTGACTGAAAAATGGGTCAAGAAGTTTTCTTATGTATTCGAAACTCGGCTGAACAGCAGAAGTAACAGAGTTCTGATATCGTCCCAATTCTAAATGTAGCTTTTGCAATGTCTTTGGTACTTCAATTAACTCGGAAGATTGATCATCCATAAATCTACATTCCAATGATAATTTTATTTCTTTTAGATTAGGCAATAATTTGAATAATTTTGCCAATCTATTGCCAGAATCTAAGGTAACTGAGAGATACTTAACATATGGCATTGGTAAAACATCATCATCAAAATATGGTACACGACCATAATACATCAGAATGAGTGTGTGCAAGTTAGGAGATGCATGAGAAGAAATCATTCTCAAGATTTCAGAAGCTGCTGGAAAAATCGAAATTCGAGATAAAGAGGATATTGATAAAAATTTTGGGAGAAATTCATCCGATTTCTTCCCAAAACTGCATCCATCAGATTCGTCTTCCGATTTTATAACCACTGATTCAAGATTGATTAGCTGAGATATATGATGATCAGAGATGGGCAGCTCCGGCTCCGGAGCCGACCGGCTCCAGCCCGGC